>MU751712.1:73677-91824 GCA_026770625.1 Nicotiana glauca
AATGCAATGGGGGCAAAAATTTGGAAAGGAAATAGTACTGGAAATTTAATAACCGAAAGAGATTTTAAATAATTAAAGTGAAAGACAGGGGTTTAAAAAAACTGAAAATTTGATAGGAAATCATTTATACACGTGGTGTTATCGCGTGATTATCATATCCTTGTCTACCCTTTCCCACCCGTGGAGGTATTAAGCACGAATTGGTCTCGATTATTATTGCGTGCCTTTACCTGTCCCATTCCTATCAGTCCCGGAGGCATATAGGACTACTAATCCTAAAGGGAATGGATGTTGGCTTTTTTGCAGTTTCAAAGGTAAAAATTCTAAGGCGACAGTCAAAACACACATAACAAATCTAGGGAGAGCGCATAAACAAATAAGGCTTAAACAGGCCTCCTTAGATCAAACAAAATCATGTAGCTTAGCACGTCTTACATGTACTGATTAGGTCGAAATTTATGCTTAGCGTTAGGCAGGTTGGTTCATCACATTATTTTCAGGCAAGAAATTCACATTAGGCTCGCCTGGATGCAACTTATCGAAGGCCAACGTAATTAATTAACTACATACTTATTTGCCTACATGATGTCCTATAGACATGGCATCTACAAATTTGAGAAACAATGTATACTGATTTAGGAAAACATTATCAGCCATTGAAAAGAGAGCGAGTTTCAGCACGTGACCATGAATTTTATAACTGGTAATTCATTATTACTACAGGTCTTAGACTTGTAATAATTAAGGCAATTCTAATTTGATTAATTCTTATAGGCATGCTTTCTACGCGTTTGTCAGCTTTATAACACATTTGAAGACATAATAAAAATGCAGAAACACTATAGGCATGACATCTAAATCCTGGATTTTGCATGAACATGACATCTGATTGCTTCATTTTTTATTATTACGACCTAAAGACATGTTTGCCTAGCGAGAAGTGGACATGTCAAAATTAGAAAGGACTTGTAGACATGTTTTTTCTTTTTTGTGCATCCTACAGACATGGTGTCTATATGTGAGAATGCAGAAATCCTATAAACATGTTATCTACATATGAGGATGCTAAAATTAGAAATCCCTATAGGCAGGTTATCGATATGCGTAAATTCCTATAGACATGATGTCTACGTGCTGAAATTAGAAATCCTATAGGCGTGATATACATGCGTAAACATTGAAATTACAAATCCTATTGGCATGCTATCTACATGCGAAAAATCCTATAGGTAGGATATCTACCCATTTTTGCATACATGGTTACCCTTCCCATTTCACTAATTACCCTAGAGGTTATTACAAAGTTTTATTACAGACCAAAATGATTTGAAAAAAATCAGGAAAAAATATGACAATTTGAACTCTTAAGTTGCATCCAATGAGTCTAATTCGAATTCAAAGTCTAACAATATGGTATGAGCCAACTGCTAGGATCATGTTCCAAAGCCTTCCTCTCAACCTGGGTATGTCAAAGTGCCAAGGATTTTCAGGAACTCCAGGAAATGCTCACACCCAGGTATCATGTAAAAGATTGAATTAGAGTGCAGTATGGAAGAGCCATCCCTCCAATGTCCAAGTTCAGAGTTAACTTAAGGTCCGTAAGCAAGGCTCATTAGAGGGGGCAGAACTTAGAATCTAGGAACAAGTGTGAGTGCAATAGAGGGATTAGGGTATGCCAGGGCAGGTTGGGGGCCATGCCCAGCCATATGGTAGGATGGCACACCCCTGCCCAACCTGTCACCCAAAGAGTTAAGAGTAGGACCTTTTGAAGGTCAGGCCATGGCCTGGACATTGATCGCCAGACCAAAGTCTCAAACTCAGCATACATAGAAAGGGAAATGGGGATGGGAATTGAAAGAGCTTAGGACACAGAGAGCCCAGTTCATGTCCATGATCAATAATTTCAAGTATTGCCATATTTTATAACCATAACTCAGCCACACAAGGGGGATCAAGGGTAGGGATTCATATAAGAACAGAAACAAAGAAAGAAGAAAGCTGGCAGAGAGTTATATCATTTAGATAATAAGCCAAACAAAGGGTGAACTGTAGAATAAAAACATAGGAGGAGAGGTAGAAATTAAACAAAGAACATACCAGTTTTCAGAAAAGCTAAGCAAAGAAAGCAGGATTCGTGCAAAAAACCACAATCAGAGAGAGAAAAACTTTATATGTGAATGAGTTCAGAGCAAGAACTCGAGTGTTTGTGTGAGAAAAGGTATTCAGTTGAAAATAGTGTGAAATATTCAATTGATTGTGTCAAAAATTGACTGTTTTCCTCACTTCTCTCTCTTTCCTCTCCCCTAAGGTGTAGAAGGGCAGCCCCTTTTATAATGTAGAAGAACAAGACATAAAGGTAAGAAGACCTTTAAAAATCAGTCTCAAATATTGTCCCTTAAGTTAGGGGATTCAATTTCAAATGGAAGAATGTAAATAAGGAAAGGAACTTTGAGTAAAATCTTTTATAGTAGAATAGGAAAGGGAAAATACATAAGGTTTATCTAAGGAAAGCATTCAACAGTACTCGATTTGTAAAGAGAAAGGAAAGAGAATCAATCAAACAACTAACAAAATCAAAGTAAATAGGTTTGATTCGAATGAACCCAGTTAGGAATAGGTAGAGGAGGGCTCAAACAGAGAAAATCAGTAGCAATCAGTCGAGACCCAATCAAAGGAGTCCAAAATCAATCAAGTAGTTGTCAAAACCCTTTTTGAAAGAGGAGTTTCTCATATATAAAGCAAACAAATCAAGAAGAAAGTCTAACATTGCAAGGTTTAGGATCATAAAACAAAAGATCAGGAGATCAGTCATAGAATCATAGTGCATCTGAAGATCCTGTGTCCCAAAGTGAAACCCTAATCCAGTTTATCAAAGCAACCCCCAAATTCTAGGGTTTCAAATCGAATCAAACACAGAAATGAGAAGGCAAGTGAACAGACTCAAGGAATCTCATAAGAAACAAACAGACCATGATACAGGTTTGAAACAATCAGAGAAAGAAAATCGATTTGAGCATAAAAGGACACGTTTTGGAAACTCGGAACTTAGACAAGTCCGGAATAGACAAAACATGATTAACAAAAACACAAAGAGAGTTCAGAAAAGCAAAGTTCAAGAAACTTAGTAGTAAACACACATGGTAGAAGAGTGAGGAAAATTTAACATAGATTAATCATGTGAGCACACATATAAAAGAAAAGAAGGACAATACATGCGTAATAAAGAAGGAAAACGTACGAGCGTAATACAGACAAACATCTAAAAGAAACGAACAGCAATAATCAAAAGACTTTCAGAAACTCTAATTTGAAATCGAATGATTTTTTGAAAAGAAAATTTGGGAAAAACACTCAAAACGTCTAGAAGAACATAGACATAGCACAGATCTAAACAAATAACGGTGAAAGAACCTTGAATGTCTTGGGTTTTCAGAGAAACCCTAGAAGTGAGAAAGTCTTGGAAGAACAAGATCAGATCATGTAGGTCCCATAAACTGTTCCAAAAGTATCTACAAACTGTTCCAAACACAAATGTAACCGTTACGATAGCTTAAAGAAACTGTTGCTATATCCAACTTAACCGTGGCAATAGCTTACATAAGTGTTTCTTTAAATAATATGGCAACGGTTAAAAACCATTGTATAAACAATATAGTAACGTTTAAAACTGTAACAATTGAAAAAAAAACCGTTCCAACAGAGAAAGGGAAAACCGTTGCAATAGACGTACCTATTGTTACGATGATGAAAACCGTTGCAAGAACCGTTCCAACGGACCTATGGGTACGCCGGCTGATGTAATGGTCTGTTAACCGTTCCAAAATCCCTATGGCAATGGTTCTGCAGTATATTGGGACAGTTTTTTAACCGTTACCATACACCAATTTTTTAGTAGTGTACAATTGTGACTTTAAATGTAAACAACAAATAAACATACAAGACAACTTTCACGTAATGATTGGAAACAAAGGGAAGTGTAAAAGTTAAATAAACATGCTAAAATTTGGGAGTAGGCGATTTCATAATTATTTAAGGAATATACAAGTACGGAAAATGGGGGTCAAATAATTGGTACAAATAATCAAACAAAAGGAATGCAATGGGGGCAAAAATTTGGAAAGGAAACAGTACTGGAAATTTAATAACCAAAAGAGATTTTAAATAATTAAAGTGAAAGACAAGGGTTTAAATGAACTGAAAATTTGATAGGAAATTCTAAAAAAAAAAAGAATTAAACACATAAAGAGGGAAGGGAGGTCCTAGGTTTATAAATAACATGGATCACCACACACAACACCCGGTAACCATTCATACATGTGGTGTTATCGCGTGATCATCATATCCATGTCTACCCTTTCCTACCCGTAAAGGTATTAAGCACGAATTGGTCTCGATTATTATTGCATGCTATTACCCATCCCATTCCTATCAGTCCCGAAGGTATATAGGACTACTAATCCTAAAGGGAAGGGATGTTGGGCTTTTTTGCAGTTTCAGAGGTAAAAATTCTGAGGCGATAGTCAAAACACACATAACAAATCTAGGGAGAGCGCATAAACAAATAAGGCTTAAAAAGCCTCCTTAGATCAAACAAAATCATATAGCTTAGCACGTCTTACATGTACTGATTAGGTCGAAATTTATGCTTAGCATTAGGCAGGTTGGTTCATCACATTATTTTCAGGCATGAAATTCACATTAGGCTCGCCTGGCTGCAACTTATCGAAGGCCAACGTAATTAATTAACTACATACTTATTTGCCTACATGATGACCTATAGACATGGCATCTACAAATTTGAGAAACAATGTATACAGATTTAGGAAAACATTATCAGCCACTGAAAAGAGAGCGAGTTTCAGCACGTGACCGTGAATTTTATAACTGGTAATTTATTATTACTACAGGTCTTAGACTTGTAACAAGTAAGGCGATTCTAATTTGATTAATTCTTATAGACATACTTTCTACGCGTTTGTCAGCATTAGAACACATTTGAAGAAATAATAAAAATGCAGAAACACTATAGGATGACATCAAAATCCTGGATTTTGCATGAATATGACATCTGATTGCTTCATTTTTTATTATTACGACCTATAAACATGTTTGCCTAGCGAGAAGTGGACATGTCAAAATTAGAAAGGACTTGCAGACATGTTTTTTCTTTTTTGTGCGTCCTACATACATGGTGTCTATATGTGAGAATGCAGAAATCCTATAAACATGTTATCTACATGTGAGGATGCTGAAATTAGAAATCCCTATAAGCAGGTTACCTATATGTGAAAATTCTTATAAACATGATGTCTACGTGCTATAGGCATGATATACATGCGAAAACATTGAAATTACAAATCCTATAGGCATGCTATCTACATGCGAAAAATCCTATAGGTATGATATGTACCCATTTTTGCATACATGGTTACCCTTCCCATTTCACTAATCACCCCAGAGGTTATTACAAAGTTTTATTACAGGCCAAAATGATTTGAAGAGAAATCAGGAAACAATATTACAATCAAAACTCCTAAGTTTCATCCAAGGAGCCTAATTCGAACTCAAAGTCTAACAATATGGTATGGGCCGACCGCTAGGATCATGTTCCAAAGCCTTTCTCTTAACTCGGGTGTGTCAAAGTTCCAAGGAGTTTCAGGAACTCCAGGAAATGCTCACAGCCAGGTATCATGTAAAAGATTTAATTAGAGTGCAGTATGGAAGAGCCATCCCTCTAATGTCCAAGTTTAGAGGAAACTCAAGGTCAGAAAGCAAGGCTCATTAGAGGGGGGGCAGAACTTAGAATCTAGGAACAAGTGTGAGTGCAATAGAGGGATTAGGGAATGCCAAGGCAGGCTGGGGGTCATGCCCAGCCATATAGTAGGGTGGCACACCCCTGCACAACTTGTCAGCCAAAGAGTTAAGAGTAGGACATATTGAAGGTCCGGCCATGGCCTGGACAGTGATCGCCAGACCAAAGTCTCAAACTCAGCATACATCGAAAGGGAAATGTGGAAGGGAATTGAAATATCTTATGACACAGAGAGCCCTGTTCATGTCCATGATCAATAATTTCAAGTATTGCCATATTTTTGAACTGTAACTCAGCCACACAAGGGGGATCAAGGGTAGGGATTCATATAAGAACAGAAACAAAGAAAGAAGAAAGCTGGCAGAGAGTTATATCATTTAGATAATAAGCCAAACAAAGGGTGAACTGTAGAATAAAAACATAGGAGGAGAGGTAGAAATTAAACAAAGAACATACCAGTTTTCAGAAAAGCTAATCAAAAAAAGCAGGATTCGTGCAAAAAAACCACAATCAGATAGAGAAAAAACTTTATGAGTGAATGTGTTCAGAGCAAGAACTCGAGTGTTTATGTGAGAAAAGGTATTCAGTTGAAAATAGTGTGAAAGTATTCAAAATTGATTGTGTCAAAAATTGACTTTTTTCCTCTCTTCTCTCTCTTTCCTCTCCCCTAAGGTGTAGAAGGGCAGCCCCATTTATAATGTAGAAGAACAATCCATAAAGGTAAGAAGACCTTTAAAAATCAGTCTCAAATATTGTCCCTTAAGTTAGGGGATTCAATTTCAAATGGGAGAATGTAAATAAGGAAAGGAACTTTTAGTAAAATCTTTCATAGTTGCATAAGAAAGGGAAAATACATAAGGTTTATTTGAGGAATGCATTCAACAATACTCGATTTGTAAAGACAAAGGAAAGAGAATCAATCAGACAACTAACAAAATCAAAGTAAACAGGTTTGATTCGTATGAACCCAGTCATGAATAGGTAGAGGAGGGCTCAAATAGAGAAAATCAGTAGCAATCAGTCGAGACCCCATCAAAGGAGTACAAAATCAATCAAGTAGTTTTCAAAACCCTTTTTGAAAGAGGAGTTTCTCATACATATAAAGCAAATAAATCAAATAGAAAGTCTAATATTGCAAGGTTTAGGATCATAAAATAAAAGAACAGGAGATCAGTCATAGAATCATAGTGCGTCTGAAGACCCAGGGTCCAAAAGTGAAACCCTAATCCAATTTATCAAAGAAACCCCCAAATTCTAGGGTTTCAAACCGAATCAAACACAGAAACAAGAAGGCAAGTGAACAGACTCAAGGAATGTCATGAAAAACAAATAGACCATGATACATGTTTGAAACAATCAGAGAAAGAAAATCGATTTGAGCATAAAAGGACACGTTTTGGAAACTCGAAACTTAGACAAGTCTGCAATAGACAAAACATGATTAACAAGAACACAAAGAGAGTTCAGAAAAGCAAAGGTCAAGAAACTCAGTAGTAAACATACATGGTAGAAGAGTGAGGAAAATTTAACACAGATTATTCGTGCGAGCACACATATAAAAGAAAAGAATGGCAATACATGCGTAATAGAGAAGGAAAACATACGAGTGTAATAAAGACAAACATCTAAAAGAAAAGAACATCAATAATCAAAAGACTTTCAGAAACTCTAATTTGAAATCAAATAATTTTTGAAAAGAAAACTTGGGAAAAACACTCAAAACGTCAAGAAGAACATAGACATAGCACAGATCTAAAAAAATAACGGTGAAAGAACCTTGAATGTCTTAGGTTTTCAGAGAAACACTAGAAGTGAGAAAGGCTTGGAAGAACAAGATTAGATCCTGAGTCGAAACGGTCAGGAATCAAGCTTCCCGTGTTTGAACATGCCGAAAGGTGGCCAAAAAACCATAGATCTACAGATCTGAGATGGATTTAAAATGAGAACATCGAGGTCAAGCCTCCAAACCTTGAGTAGCTTAGGCTCATGGGTGATAGAGGGTGAGCACATGCCATCCATGGCTGGAGACACCATGGATTCCGGTGGGAATGATGTGAGATAAGGCGGGAGGTGATAAGGTTTAGGAGAGGTTAGAGAGCGTTTCGGAGAAGAGGGGTTTCAAGGGAGGTACCTTTGTGAAAACGAACTAGGGTAAGAGGGGTTGGGTGATTAAAAAGGAAAGGAAGGATATTGGCCGTTGATCAAAATGATCAACGGCTCAGATTTAAAAGGAAACTGGGTGGGTTTAGTAATTAGGTCGTGGGTTGGGTATTTTTAGGAATTGGGTCCTTTTATTTGGGGCAGAATTTGGTCGAATTGGGGGCTAAAATTGAAAGGGAGAAGGGTTGTTATTGAAATAGCATAGGCTAAGTGTTAAATAGCCAAATTTTCCCTTTTTATTTTATAAAAAATAATAATAAAGATTTTATAAGCAAATTAAAAATACTGAGCAAACAAATACTATATAAATGTTAACTTAAAAATACTAGAAATAATTTTATAAGTATAAAATGCTATTATTCATAAAATAGGCTATGATTGTAATTACATGCAATTTAGCTTTAAGAATACCAAATAGATTTGTAAAAATATACAAAAATCATCTTAATTATACTTTGGAGTAAATATGAGAAGAGAATAAATTACTCATCAAAAAAGGATAATTTGGGAGTAACTATTGATTTTATGTTGTTAAAAATAGACAATAAATTGATTTTAAAACTTTTGAAAGAGTACAAAAAATGCCAAAAGTTTAGCTATGCTTATATATGCCTATATATGCTATTTTAAGGATATTTTGAATATATGAAAAGGTATAGGGAAAAATTGGGTTCAACAGTCGCCCAAGAGGTAGAGGCCAGTTAGGTAGTGCTCCAACTAGATTCTATGCTTTCCTTGCCAAGCCAGAGGTAGTCACCTCCGAAGCAGTGATCATAGGTACTATTTCTATTTGCTGTATAGATTCTTTGGTACTATTTTATCCAGGGTCTACTTATTCCTATGTCTCGTCTCTATTTTATCCTTATATGGATGTGTCTCGTGTGTCCTTGGGTGTTCCTGTATATGTGTCCATGCCCGTGGGTGATTCTGTTATTGTGGATCAGGTCTACCAGTCCTGTGAAGTGAATTCTTTGGTTATGAGACCGGAGCAAATCTCCTATTGCGTGATATGGTTTATTTTGAGGTTATCCTAGGCATGGACTTGTTGTTTTCGAACCATTCCATTATTGATTTCCATGCCAAGACTTTTACTCTGGAGATGCCTGAGTTGCACAGATTAGAGTAGAGGGGTTCATCTGTTGGTACTTCTATTTTGGTTATCTCTTTCTTGAAGGCTCGACATATGGTCGAGAAAGGTTGTTTGGCGTTTTTGGTCTTTTTTCGGGATACTAGTGCAGAGACTTATACGATGGATTTAGCGCCGGTGGTATGAGAGGCTTCCGATGTATTTCCTGTTGATCTACTAGGTATGCCACCTAATCGGGATATCAATTTCAGCATTGATTTGGTGCCAAACACCCAGCCTTTCTCTAATTCACCTTATCATATGCTCCAAAGAAGCTAAGGTGGTTAAAGGAGTAGCTTCAAGAGCTACCTGAGAAGGGGTTCGTCAGGCTAAGTGTGTCACCTTAAGGCGCACCGGTACTATTTGTATCGAAGAAGGATGGGAGTATGCAGATGTGCATTGATTGCCGCCAATTTAATAAAGTCACCATTAAGAATAAGCACCCATTACGGTGCATTGACCATTTGTTTTGATCAACTATATGGTGCTAGAGTGTTCTCAATGATTGAATTGAGATCTGGGTATCATCACTTAATGATTCGTGCTTCGGATCTTTCGAAGACAATTTTTCGGACTAGACATGGACACTATGAGATTCTAGTGGTGTCCTTCGGCTTGACTAACGCCCTAGCGATGTTTATGGATTTGAGGAATTGGGTATTTAGGCCATATCCTAACTCTTTTATAAATATTTTCATTGATGAAATACTGATCTACTCGTGTAGTATGGAGGAGCACAAGCAGCATTTGAGGTTAGTGCTTCAAACCTTGCGAGAACATAAGCTATATGCTAGGTTCTCCAAGTGCGGGTTCTGGTTAGATTTTTGTGGCCTTTTTGTGGCATGGTTTATCATGTGAGGGTATTGAGACAGATCGTAGGAAGATCGAGTTACTCCTGAGATAGCCTCATCCTACCATAACTATCGAGATAAGGAGTTTCTTGGAGTTAGCAGGTCATTATCGTCGGTTTGTTGAGGGCTTCTAAATTATTGCAGGTCCTTTGACTAGATTGACATAGAAGGGCGCTCTGTTCAGATTGTCTAATGATTTCGAGGTGAGTTTTCAAAAGCTCAAGATTGCATTCACTACAACGCTGGTGTCAGTTGCCCTCTGATCAAGGATGTATACTGTGTATTGCGATGCGTCAAGTGTTGGGTTGGGTTGTGTATTAATGCAGTAGGGGCAATTTATTGCATATGTTACATATCAGTTGATGCCCTACGAGAAGAATTACCCCGTACATTATTTGGAGTTGGCTACGATACTTCATGCCCTCAAAATCTAGAGGCATTATCTTTGTGGGGTGTCCTGCATGGTTTACAACGATCATCATAGTATGTCGTATTTGTTTAAGCGGAGGGAATCTTAATTTGAGATAGTGCAGGTGGCATGAGTTACTGACAGAATATGATATCACTATTCTTTATCATCTATGCAATGTAAATGTTGTTGCAGATACCTTGAGTAGAAAGGCCAAGAGTATGGGTAGTTTGGTATTCATTATAGAAGAAGAGAGTCCATTGGCTTTGGATATTCCGTCCTTAGCCAGCAGACTTGTGAGGTTGGGTATTTTAGAGCGTAGTTGAGTTCTTGCATGTGTTGCAGCTCAGTCTTCATTATTTGAATGGATCAAGGTTCATCAGTACAATGATCGGCACTTGTTAGTTCTTAAAGAGATGATACTACAGGGTGGTTCCAAGGAGGTTACTATCGATGATGATGGTGTTCTGCCACTCAAGGATTCCTTATGTGTTCCTAATGTTGAATGTCTGAAGGAGGCGATTCTAGAGAAGGCATGCAATTCATGGTATTCTATTCATCCAGGTTCTATAAAGATATATCGTGATCTGAGGAAGCATTATTTATGGCATCGGATGAAGAAAGACATAGTCGAGTATGTGGCGAGGTGTCTGAATTGCCAATAGTTTAAGTATGATCCCCAGAGGCCAGGTGGCCGACTTCAGTAGATAGTAATACTGGAATTGGGGGCGCATCACTATGGACTTCGTAGTTGGGGTGCTGCGGACGTTGAGGAAATTTTATGCCATTTGGGTCATTGTCGTCAGGCTAACTAAGTCGGTGCACTTTATTCCGATTGTGACCACGTACTTTTCAGATAGGTTGTCCAAGATTTATATTTAGAAGATTGTCCGGTTGCATGGTGTGCCTATTTCCATTATTTCAAATAGAGGCCATCAATTCACTCTATATATCTAAAGAGTAGTATAGATTTAGTTGGGTAACCGTGTAGAGCTTAGCACATCCATTAATCCATAGACCGATGGGTAGTCGGAGCGGACAATTCAGATTTTGTAGGATATGCTTAGAGCATATGTAATTGACATCGGAGGGCAGTGAGATCGATTCTTACCCTTGGGCAAGTTTTCTTATAACAATAGTTACCAGTCCAATATCGAGATGGATCCATTTGTCGCATTATATGGAACTGATTTAGTGTACGATGCCTTGGAGAAAGTAAAGTTGATTAAGGAGCGACTTCGCATAACACAGTCTAGATACAAGATTTATGCGGATTAGATAGCGCATGATATATCGTTTATGGTGGGCGAGAAAGTTCTCTTGAAAGTCCAGTTAATGAAAGGTGTCATTAGATTCTGAAAAAAGGGCAAGCTAATTATGAGGTTTATTGTCCCATTTGAGGTGTCGAGGTGAGTTGGGAGATTGCTTATGTGATTGATTTGCCTCCAACTCTGTTGAGAGTTCATCTAGTTTTTCATGTGTTAATGATCTGGAAGTACCATATCGACAAGTTGCATGTGCTAGACTATAACACGGTTCATCTAGATGAGAGCTTTGGTTATGACGAGGATCAATTTGCCATTGTTGACAGGCAGGTTCGTTAGTTGGGGTCTACAAAGATTTATGTGGTAAAGGTCCTATGGAGGGGTCAACCAATCTAGGAGGTAAATTGGGAGGCCGAGGAGGACATGCAGAGAGCATACCCATATTTATTCAGCACTCCAAGTATGATTCTAGACCCGTTCGAGGACGAACGTTTATTTAAAGGGTGAAGAATGCAATGATCGACTAGTTGTTTTGATTTATAGAATCCATGTTCGCCTTATTTAAAACTTCATGCATGTTCTTTTACTATTTTATAACTTGTAGGGATGGCTGGTTTGGTTTTGGAAGGGTTAGGGTTGAATTTAGAACATTTAGTTCCATAATAGTGGCCTAAGGTGGCCAAGTCTTACTTGAGTCAATACTTTGATTAAATGAACCCAGAATCAGTATTTCAAGGTTCCAATACGTTTGGATGCTGATATAGGACTTGGGAGTACGTTTGGATTGAGTTTCATGTGGGTCGGGAGCGTTTCGGCGCTATTGTTAAAAGTTGGCATTTTGAAGGTTTTAGAATTTCCTAAGTTTGACTTGAAGTGGATTGACGTGTTATCGATGTCCGTTTAGGATTTCAAGCCTTGTAGTAGACTCGTGTTGTGATATATCACTTTTCAATGAAATTTAGCATTATTCCGAGTTATCTAAGTATGTTTGGATGCGTTCAGAGATGGTTGAAATGAGTTTGAAGCTTAAAAGTTGATCAATGAGGTTTTGAAGGTGCAATTCCTGATTTTGGTGTTATTTTATGTGTTCCTAGGCTTCACATAAGTCCGTAATATGTTTATGGACTTCTTGTTGCATTTGAACGGGGTCCCAGGTGGCTCGAGTGTGTTTGGACCACCCAGAGCATGCTTGAACTTGGTTGAAATTATTGGTGTGCTATGTGATCGCGAAGGTTGTCCCACAATTGCGAAAGAGGTTGAGAAAAGTCCCTAATTGTAATCCTTACGAATGCAAGAAGGCTCACATGGACGGTGAGAAAGACCTGGTCTTCCTTCATGAATTCGTAGGCTTGACTGTGAATGCAAAGAAGGTTGGGAGTGGGATGGGCTGAGAGGCGGAAGGCCTTCGCGAACGCGGCTGGTGGAACGCAAACGTGAAGGGCAGGGTTAGCTGGGCATCACGAATGCGACCACAAGATTGCGATCACGTAGGATACCTGGGCAGCTGGGAGAAGTTGGCCTTAGCCATCGTGAGGCTTTTTCAGCAATCCTGAAGAAGAGCGAACCTGGGCAGATTTGATTTTAATACGGGATTCGGATCCACTTGGGTTGGCCGGTTTTGAGAGCTTTTTCATCTAGCATAACAAGGTAAGTGAATTCTATCCATTTTTTAGTTAAATACATGGATTAGTAGTTGATTTAACATGGAAATTAGTGAAAATTATGGGATTTGGATGGAAACCTAGAGTTTGGTAAAAATGGGATTTGACTTCGAAATTTATTATTGAATTGGGAATAAATTATATACTTGAGTTCGTGATATCATGGGTAACATTTATCGTCAAAAGTTTTTTGGAATCTTGGAACGTGGGCTCGCGCGGGGAGGGGGGAGGGGGCGACTTTTATGGACTTTCCGAATTTTATTGGGAAATTAGTCTAATAGTTAAATTATGAACTTTTGAGCATATTTTGATTAGTTTATATGACTTTTTAATTAGTTTCAGATTGCTCCATTTGATGATTTATAGTGAGGTTAAAGAGCTAAATAGTGAACTTGGAAGTGAGGTAAGTCTCTTGCCTAGTCTTGTAAGAGGAAAATTATCCGCATAGGTTTATTAATTTTTGTGGGAAACTACGTACGCACGAGGTAACAAGAGTCCGTATGTAGCTATATTTATGTTATGTCCAGCGGATTTAGATTCACATCATGCCGTAATTGTGCTCTTTATATTTAACCTGCTTACTTTATTTCCTTAATTTATGATGGAGATTGAGGTTAGAATAAAAATATCGATTGAGCCTCTTACTTTGGTAAATGGTGAAATACTTGTTGAGCGATATATTCGTGTCTTCTTGACTCACATGTATTTCCTTGAGCAAGGTAGTGTTTCTACTCTTACGGGATCAGGTCGTTTTCCTAGGGAATATGGTAACAATAATCTTATAGGATCGGGTCGTTCGCCTCGAGGGTACTGAGTTTCATTTTTTTATAGGATCAGGCCGTTCGTCACGGCACACTCGTGCTTAATACTTGAGATTGGATTTGGTTTTAAGTAACAGCTGAGTTCAGGCCTTCGAGGCCGGTTATTACATCTTAGCAATTTGATATAGATCCATGTTGGAAATTTACCATTAATGTTTTATCTGTTTGTTGCTACTTGTTGTACATCCTCTGTGTCTACTTTATGTATTTTATTACTATTTGACTACTAGTAAGTGTCAAGTTGACCCCTGGTCACTACTTCTTCGAGGTTGAAGTTATTACATATTGGGTACATGTTGGTTTATGTACTCAAGCTACCCATTTGCACTGAATGTGCATGTACTGAGATAGGTACTTACAGTGGTCACACGGGCGTATAGACGCACTTCCACAGAGACTTAGTGTTTAGTTGCTTTCCTCGCTTCTATCTACGGCATCAGAATATCCCTCTACCTTATTTACTATTTCTATCTATTTTAATTCGGACAGTAGTTGTAGTAGTTTTGTATATTCTCTAGATTGCTCATGTACATGTGGCATCGGATTTTGGAGGCTTCAAGCGTTTATGTATTGTTGTACTTATTATTACTATCACCATGTTTTATGTATTGTTGACACTTGATAGTTTTGGGAAGGAAGTATGTACGATTGCATGAGATTTTACTTTTATTCGGTGTATTTAAGGAAAACTTCTATTTTAATAGATAAAAATGAATAATTAAATTGGAAGTTTGCGTGTGGGCTTGCCTAACGGCAGTGTTAGACGTCATCACGACCTATTATAGGTTTTTGGGTCACGACACACATGTTTCTTCTCATAAATATGGCAAATTGGTCCCAAGAGGAAATAAAATTATCTTTATAAGATACTCTAAATCCTCAAAGGGTTATGTGTTAATAGATCACCAAGACAATAGGAGTGTAACTGAGTTTGAATCATGAGATGTCATATTCTTACAGAATGAGTTTCCTAAGAAGGGAGAGATATGTCAAGACCTATCCTCGTTTGAGATAATTGATCAAGACTTACAAGGATCTGTTCATTCAAGTGGGAGATTTTTTGCAGATGGTGAATTAGTTTCTCACTAACGACCTCCTTCATCATCAGAAGTGAATAAAAGTAATCCTTATACATTCAGATGATGTGACCAAATAGATCTTGTTCCAAGTGGGAGCAAGATAAATGTTTGAGTGGGAGCAACATGGATCCAAATGTTAACATTGATGGATCACAATAAAGATGTGGTTCTCGTAAAAAGATTCCCTTGTAAGGATAAATGGACAAAAGCAATGGAACACTACAACATTATGCATATACAACTACGAAGTACGTGGTAGTTAAACATAAAAATTTCTGTGGCTAAACACTTTAGCTAAAAAAGATTTTTTGTAGCATCCGTAGCGTGAAGTAGCGTAACGAAAAGTTAGCGACAAACTTTAGCATTTCGTGGCTGAGGCTTAATACATATTGCTGCGAGAAGTTTTGTGTTGTGGCTATATTAATAAAATATTCTGCCACGAAGAATATATGTTTATAGCTAATAAGTTTATTTTTTTGCCACGATAAATTAATTTTATAGCTATCTTCTATACTTTAGCCATAAAGGGATATAATGTGGCAAAAAATGTTATTTATTTAGCCACAAAATTAAAAAAACGTAGCTACGCTCACATTTTAGATTTGTATGATAGTATTTATATTTAGCTACCAACCCCTAATATCATAGATATAAATCGTCAAAATATCCATGATTAGATTTTTTATTATGTTTTATTTGGTGACTATATTTTTATTACATTTTATTTTTATTTATTAAAAATTAATTAATTAGAGATAATAAAAATTTCTGTCCCATCTTTGTTGTTTTCCTTTTTTTACCACACTAATTATTTATAAAATTTTCAAATATTCCATATTCATATATCTTTTGATCAAACCATAGAAACTCAGAGTAATACATTTTACTTATCACTTTATTATACAAATTGACTTCTAAATAGTTTTAAAAATTAATTTTAAAATATGCAATTGTCTATCTAAAGTACAATTTGTTATTTAACTATAATCTATAAAATTCTCTAAAAAGTTCCACGTCAAAATAAAACTAAGTTCAAAGTATTTGATATGGGCATTGAAGATGTAGCCAACAGATGATCTTCTATAATCAAAGATCAAGCAGTTTCACTCTTTTGCATCAAGGTTGAATTCTTGATTTTCTTGCATTCAATAGATTTAAATGGACCCTGTAAATTCAAAAGAAACAATAATCAGTACACAAGAATGAGCAAACCAAAAAAAAATTAATACGTAGATGCAAATTTGCAATGTAAAAATGATAATAAAACGTTCAAAAAGAGAAAATTATGTCAAAATAATTCATTTACAATTTTTTTTAGCATTTAACAAGAATGGAAAACGTGAAGCAACAAGATAAGAAAACAAACCTGTATACTTTTTCAAAAACTTTTGAAAGAATTTTCATCTCATTTTTCTAATATATTTTATATGGACTGTGGCTTGAACATTACATTATAATCTTCAAGGTTCCATTTGATACCTATCAAAATACGGCACAATGTCTATCAAATTATTAGAATATAGATTTAAAAATTCAAATCAAATAGGTGAATGGGGATTGAGAAATCCTAAGATATAAATACATAAACATACCTGAAAAGATAGGCGTGTGGCTATCTAGTCGGTATTATGTTGGTTTGCTATGTTCATGCGAAAAGAAAAGGGTTGTTGAAGAAAGAATTTGGCAAAGGGAGAAGGAGGTGGCGGCTGGGAAAGGGGAAGGGGGAAGGGTGTTGTTATAATGAATTATTAGTTTTTGTAAATTTTGTTTGGCCAATTGGCCTTTTGCGTTCCTTTTCTTCGTGCTAATATATATTTGTTTCCTTTTAGTTATTACCTAATACAAATTTCATAAATGAAAGAAATTTAATTATTAACAAATACAAGTAAGTAAGAAATTATTATGAAAAATGAAAAAGATGAAACATATAATTTACACTAAGTAAAAATTAAAAAATTAACTTGCATGAAATAAAAATTTTCTATAACATATTATATTCTTTACAACTTTTTTCGTCTGATAAAATATTGTTAGTTTTGTTATGTACTCCTATTTGAATTAATTAACTTCTTAATTTTAGATTTTAATTATATTTTGATAGTTATTAAGTTATTAAAATAGTATTAGGCCATCAAATAAAAAAACTTTTCTATTTATCCGAATTGAGAGTAATTAGTGATCAGTGTACATCTATACAAACATATTGTTGAAGCTCGATATGCTGGATATTCAAATCTGATAAAAATTAGTTACACACTTATTTAAATTGTATTGAAACTTACAAATACATTTTCTTTAATATGGATTATGATATACTAGTTAGTTTTGTTATATACTCCTATATCAATCATATTAAAATATTAAAAAAAATAATGTGAAACTTAATAACATCGAATTATGTAAATATTATAAAATATCAAATAATATCACAAGAGAAAAAAATGATCTTTATCATATTCAATGTATAATTTAATTTATGACAATTGGAAACTTATCAATATATATATATATATACAACGCTTAAAGTCTTCAATATGTGAAGACTTGTTTAAAAGGTACTTATAAAAGAATTATTAAAGTACCAGACATACATAAATTCTCTATAAATTTTAATATATTTGGAATATTACGCTATATTTATATAACTAGCGTCCAAAATACAAGTTGCAATAAAATAAAATATGAGTTTTATAAATAAAAAGTAAATTGATAAGTTTTGAGGCTACAAGTAGGTTTAAAAATGATCTATTAGTGAAAATTAACTTTTTCATTTTAGTTTTTGTTATTTGAAAGTTAATTAATACTTCAATTTATATAATTACTATGTTATCTTTTTGTTGGAAATATTTAACATTTTTTTAAAATTGAATTTTCATAACTTAATACTATTTGACCAACTCTTATTTTTCTCAATTAAATAAAAATATTCACCAATAAAATTTGATACATTATAATTTACATAT
>MU751712.1:95701-107273 GCA_026770625.1 Nicotiana glauca
ATCAGAGCCTAGGTTACTTGGTCTCGCGAATCATGAGCCGGTTTAGTAGAGTCTCGTGGAACGATACGGGGACGCCTATATTTCTCCACGAGAGGCTGCAGAACCTTTAGGAAAAACTTCAAATTCTTGAAATTCTTGTCGTGCGACTTTGTTGTTCTGAGAACTAAACTTCTGTATTCTATTCTCTCGCAGATGGCAAGAACTTGTGCTACCGGACGTGGCGGGCGACCACCATTGCCACCTGCTAGAGGCTGTGGACGTAGTCGTGGTTAGGGTAGAGTAGCTGGGGCAGTGCCAGTTGACCCACCAGTTACCCCCATTCAGAATTAGCCTCCAGTTGTAGAGGTTCCAGCAGTACCTGCTCAGGCACCAGCTGTGCCTATTGTGATTCCGGGTCTTCAGGAGGCGCTAGCTCAGATTTTGTCAGTTTGCACTGGCCTGGCTCAGGCAGTCTCAGCCACTACTGCCGCAGCTATATCCCAGACCGAGGGTGGTCATCAGACCCCCGCAGCTCGCACTCCAGAGAAGGTAGTGTAGGGTCTACAGACACCAGAGGCGCCACCAGTTCAGCAGGTTGCCCCAGTCCAGCCAGTGGCCCCAGTTCAGTCGGTTGCGCCGGTTTAGGATGTTATGGTTCCAGTTATGCCAAACGATGAGTAGCGTCGTCTTGAGAGGTTCAGCAGGATTTCACCTCCTACATTCAGTGGTATTCTGGGTCAGGATGCCCAGGGTTTTCTCGACAAGTGTCGACGTATGCTTCGGACAGCAGGGATCTTAGAGTCGAGTGGGGTATCATTCACTACCTTCTAGTTCACAGGAGTAGCCTTTACTTGGTGGGAGGCGTATGAGTGGCATAGGCCGACAGGTGCAGCACCATTGTCGTGGCAGGAATTTTCCACTATTTTTCTGGAGAAGTGGGTACCACGATCGCAGAGAGAGGATCTGCGTAGGCAGTTTGAGTGGCTTCGTCAGGGGGATATGTCTGTGACGGAGTATGAGGTGAGGTTCTCAGAGTTAGCCCGATATGCTCCATGGATGGTTCCTACTAATGAGGTGAGGATCAAGTGATTTGTGGACGGACTTATTTATCCTATTCGTATTCTGATGACTCGAGAGAGAGTCCTGAGTCATTCATTCGAGGATGCAGTGGATATTGCCCACGACATTGAGACAGATCATCATCGGTAGCGTAAAGAGAGAGAGGCTAAGAGGCCTTGAGGGTCAGGTAGCTTTAGTGGTGCTCAGTCTAGAAGCCAGGGTCAGCAGAGCAGAGGTCGATCTTTCAGGCCTCCACAGCCAGCTCGTTCAGAGTACCGTGGTTCATCTTCGGGTTGAGGTTATCAAGGCTCTCAACAGAGCCAGCCATCTCTTAGTGCACTTCCAGCGCAGAGTTCGTCTCATGCCCCGTCTGCTCAGGGTTCCTCCAGATCGAGTGCGTCATCCAGTCACTCTGATGCGCGGGATTCCCTTCAGTCCCATTCCCCAGCACCTGGGAGTTGTTATGATTGCGGGGAGTTTGGGCATTTGTTGAGGTAGTGTCCTCGGCACCGCGGCAGTCAGTCTCAGCAGAGGGGTCAGCCCTCATCTTCTGGTCCATCTTCTTCAGCACCCGCCCCGCCAGCTAGGGGTGAGTGTCAGGCATCTAGGGGTCTCTCTCGTGGGGGAGGCCGATCAGGTGGTCGGGCTCATTTCTATGATCTTCAGGGCCTTTCAGATGCTGTTGCTTCGGATGCTGTTATTACAAGTATTATTTCAGTCTGTCACTGAGATGCCTCAGTCTTGTTTGATCCGGGTTCCACTTATTCCTATGTATCTTCATACTTTTCTCATCAATTGGGTATGACCCGAGGGTGTCTTGCGTTGCTTGTGCATGTATCTACCCCGGTGGGCGGTACTATTATTGTGGACCATGTGTATCGGTCTTGTCTTATTACTATTGGGGGTTTGGAGACCCGAGTTGATTTACTACTATTGAGTATGGTTGATTTCGATGTTATTCTGGGCATGGATTGGCTATCTCCGTGTCATGCTATTCTGGACTGTCACGCCAAGACAGTCACATTGGCTATGCCGGGTATCCCGAGGATCGAGTGGCACGGTATGACTGATTATGTACCCAGTAGTGTAATTTCTTTCTTAAAGGCCCAGCGGATGGTTGGGAAGGGATGTTTATCATATTTGACATTTGTGAGAGATGTTGGAGCTGAGACTCCCAGTCTTGATTCTGTTCCCGTTGTGAGGGATTTTTCGGATGTGTTTCCATCGGACCTGCCGGGCATGTTGCCGGACAGGGATATTGACTTTGGTATTGATTTGGTGCCGGGCACTCAGCACATCTCTATTCCTCCTTATCGTATGGCGCCAGCTGAGTTGAAGGAGTTGAAGGAGCAGCTTCAGGAACTCCTAGATAAGGGGTTTATTCGTCCTAGTGTGTCCTCGTAGGGTGCACTGGTGTTATTTGTGAAGAAGAAAGATGGCTCAATGAGGATGTGTATTGATTACAGGCAGTTAAACAAGGTAACTGTGAAGAATAAGTATCCCCTACCGCGCATTGATGATTTATTTGATCAGCTCCAGGGAGCGAGAGTGTTTTCGAAGATTGATATTCGTTCAGGCTATCACCAGCTGAAGATTAGAGATTCTGATATTATGAAGACAGCCTTCAGGACGAGATATGCGCATTACGAGTTTCTAGTTACGTCTTTTGGGGTGACTAATGCCCCAGCCGCATTCATGCACTTGATGAACAGTGTGTTCCGGCCGTATCTGGATTCCTTTGTAATTGTGTTTATTGATGACATCCTGGTGTACTCTCGTAGCCAGGAGGAGCATGCTCAGCATTTGAGAGTAGTATTGCAGTGGTTGAGGGAGAAGAAGCTTTATGCAAAGTTCTCCAAGTGTGAGTTTTGGCTTGAGTCTGTGCTTTTCTGGGACACGTGGTGTCCAGTGATGGTATACAGGTGGATCCGAAGAAGATAGAGGCGGTGCAGTGTTGGCCCAGACCGACCTTAGCCACTGAGATACGTAGTTTCCTTGGGTTGGTAGGATATTATCGGCGGTTTGTTCAGGGATTTTCTTCTATTGCATCACCCTTGACCAAGTTGACTCAGAAGCGTGTTCCATTTGTATGGTCCAAGGAATGTGAGGAGAGCTTCCAAAAGCTCAAGACAGCATTGACCACGACTCCAGTTTTGATATTGCCAGTAGCTTCAGGTTCTTATACCGTGTATTGTGATGCCTCGAGAGTTGGCATAGGATGTGTGCTGATGTAGGAGGGTAGAGTTATTGCATATGCTTCTCGCCAGTTGAAGCCCCATGAGAAGAACTACCCTGTACACGATTTGGGGTTAGCAGCTATAGTTCATGCTCTGAAGATTTGGAGGCACTACTTATATGGTGTTTCTTGTGACGTGTATACAGACCATCACAGCCTTCAGCATCTGTTCAAACAGAAAGATCTTAATTTGAGACAACGGAGGTGGCTTGAGTTGCTTAAGGATTATGATATCACCATATTGTATCATCCGAGGAAGACCAATGTAGTGGCCGATGCTTTGAGCCGAAAGGCGGTCAGTATGGGCAGCCTGGCATATATTCTAGTTGGGGAGAGACCCTTTGCAGTTGATGTTCAGGCGTTAGCCAATCGGTTAGTGAGGTTGGATATTTCAGAGCCCAGTAGGGTGTTGGCTTGCGTCGTTTCTCGGTCTTCCTTATATGATTGCATTCGTGAGCGCCAGTATGATTATCCACACTTGCTTGTCCTTGAGGACAGAGTTCAGCATGATGATGCCAGGGATGTTACTATTGATAGTGATGGTGTGTTGAGGATGCAGGGCCGGATTTGCGTGCCCAATGTAGATGGACTTCGAGAGTTGATACTAGAGGAGGCTCACAGCTCGCGGTACTCCATCCATCCGGGTGCCGCGAAGATGTATCAGGACTTGAGACAGCATTACTGGTGGAGGAGGATGAAGAAGGATATTGTGAGTTATATAGCCCGATGTCTCAACTGTCAGCAGGTTAAGTACGAGCATCGGAGACCGGGCGGTATTCTTCAGCGTATGGTTATTCCTGAGTGGAAATGGGAGTGAATTACTATGGATTTCGTGAGTAGTATCCCTCGGACTTCGAGGAAGTTGGATTCAGTTTGGGTGATTGTTGATCGGCTGACCAAATCCGCGCACTTCATTCCAGTATGTACTACTTATTCATCGGAGCAGTTGGCAGGGATCTTTATACGGGAGATTGTCAGGTTACATGGGGTTCCAGTGTCTATTATCTCTGATAGAGGTACTCAATTCACTTCTCAGTTATGGAGGGCATTTCAGTGGGAGCTGGGTACGCAGGTAGAGTTGAGCACAACATTCCACCCTCAGACGAACGGACAATCTGAGTGCACTATTCAAATTCTGGAGGACATGCTGCATGCCTGTGTTATAGATTTTGGAGGGTCATGGGATGAGTTTTTGCTGCTTGCAGAGTTTGCCAACAACAACAGTTATCAGTCGAGTATTCAGATGGCCCCATATGAGGCGTTGTATGGTTGGCGGTGTAGACCTCCTGTTGGATGGTTCGAGCCTCGCGAGGCTAGATTATTTGGGACTAAGATAGTTCAGGATGCTTTAGAGAGGGTGAAATTAATCTAGGAGAGGCTTCGCACAGCAGAGTCACGCCAGATGAGTTATGCGGACCGGAAGGTTTGTGATGTGTCTTACATGGTTGGCGAGAAGTCTTGCTGAAGGTTTCGCCCATGAAGGGTGTTATGCGGTTTGGGAAGAAAGGAAAGATGAGTCCTAAGTTCATTGGCCCTTTTTGAGATACTCAGGAGGATTGGAGATGTGGCATATGAGTTAGCCTTGCCACCCAGTTTGTCTAGTGTACATCCGGTATTCCATGTGTCTATGCTCCGGAAGTATGTTGGGGACCCGTCCCATTTATTGGATTTCAGTACAGTGCAGCTGGATGATGATTTGACTTACGATGTGGAGCCGATGGCTATTTTGGGCCGACAGGTTCGGAAGTTGAGGTCCAAGGATATTGCTTCAGTAAAGGTGCAGTGGAGAGGTCGGCCTGCGGAGGAGGCCACTTAGGATACCGAGCAGGAGATGCGGAGCAGATACCCTCACTTGTTTGAGACTTCAGGTATGTTTCTTGACCCGCTCGAGGATGAGCGTTTATTTTAGTTGGGGAGGATATGACGACCCGGCCCATCGTCACATGAGTTACCGCCCTGTTTTTCCCTTATTGTGTTGCTTCATGTTTCTATATCAGTATTAGAGTCGATCGGGGGTAATTGAATTGGTTCTGGTTGAAAATAAGGCACATAGCCTCTTAGAAGGGAGTTTGTTTCAGAAAAGTCAACCGGAAGTTGACTATGTGGTTAGTGTGCTCGGATGTGATTTCCGGTGGTTCAATTAGCTTTGGGGGATGATTTGTGACTTAGGAGAGCGATCGGAATTGTATTTGGAGGTCCGTTGTAGAAATAGGCTTGAATTGGCGAAGTTGGAATTTTGGCGAAATTCGGTTGATAGGTGAGATTTTGATCGGGGAGTCGGAATGGAATTCAAAGAGTTGCAGTAGCTTCGTTAGGCGATTTTGGACATGTTTGCAAATTTTCAGGTCATTTGGACGTCGTTTGGTCGGGTTTTTGATCGAATATGAGTTTCGGAAGTTTTAAGAAAAATTTAAGCTTGAATCCGTGGTAATTTGATGATTTTTGTGTTGTTGTATGTCTTTTTATGATTGGAACAAGTTCGTATGGTGTTTTGGAGTAGGTTTGTAGTATTGGTTGAGGTCCCGGGGGCCTCGAGATGAATTCAGGTGGTAAAACGGACCATGTTTGGCTATTGGAAGCTGCTGAATTGCAGCAGTTATTGCAGAAGGAAATTGGTCTATGCGATCGCATAGACTGAGTCGCGATCGCATAGCACAGGATCATGAAGCATTGCGATCGCATAGGTCGAGTCTGCGATCACATAAGAGGAATTTGAAGGACAGCATAATTTACACTATGCGATCGCATAGATTGGATTGCGTTCGCATAGAAGGTTTTTGAGCTCCTGGAATTTTGTTCATCGCGATCGCATGCTCAGGGCTACGATCGCATAGAGTTAAAACTGGGTGGAACAGAAGGTTTTATGAAATATTTCAGTCGCGAACCCCTCGTTTTTTCCTCCATTTTTGCACTACCTTGAGAGCTATTTGATAGAATTTGAAGAGGATTTCATCGGAAAGTGATTGGAGGTAAGTCTCGTGGTCTTAATACGTCATTTATTCGAAGAATCATCCATTAATTCTCTGAATTTGGGTATAAATTGAAGAAGTTAGGGCTTGGATTTTTGCTATGTAAATTTGGGATTTGGTGGCCCATTTGAACTCCGATTTTGATAAATTTTATATGTATGGACTCGTGGCGAGACGAGGATTTCGGAAATGTGAATTTCGTAATTTTTCTAGAAGTGGGCCCGGGGCTCGAATTTTGCCAACTTCGTGTTTTGGGTGCTTTTCGAGTTATTTCGATTGGGTTATGTTCCATTAGCCTATTTTGATGTATCCCTTATGGTTTTGATCAGATTCTATGCTCGAGGAGGTAGATACGAGAGGGAGAGGCTTGGCAAGCTAGATTATCGGCCGGCTAAAGGTGAGTAATACTTGTGAATGATATTCTGAGGGTTTAGAACCCCGAATTTGCACATCTTAGTGCTGTGTTGTGGTGACTTGCACACTGGACCTAAGCGTGGGGTAAAGCACCGTTAGGGATCGTACTTGGTCCATCCCGGTTGTTGGTTTTTACCGCGTATTTGCAAATGATTTGTTGTTATCATTATGACTTGGGCTCATTGCCATACTTGGGGCTTATTGCCGATTGTTTGAACACTTTATGAATTATTATCACTGTTTCCCTCACTATCTGAAATATTATTTCAACTCAGTCCGTGTGACTTACACTGTTTTATGAACTCAGCTATATTTTACTTAAACTTGGAGTTTTAACTGATATTTGAACTATTATTTGAGCCGAGTATCTTTGTTTTACTGATGCCCGAGGGGCTTTTTGACTATTTTTTGACTGATTGGGGCCGAGGGCCATATGTGAGGGCATGATGAGTGATGTGAGGAGGCTTTCAGGCCTCGAGTGATATGTGAGGAGGCTTTCTGGCCTCGAGTGTTAAGTGAGGAGGCTTTCAGGCCTCCAGTGTATTGAGAGCAGGCTTTCAGGCCTTCTGTTGATATTATTCAGGCTTTCAGGCTTTATTGATAGCGCTTGGGCTGAAGGAGCCCCTCCGGAGTCTGCATACCCACAGTGAGCGCGGGGTACCCCTTTGATATGAACAGTGGTAACAATGACACTGTTGTATGTGTTTCGGTCAGGTAACAATGACTGACCAGTCAGGTAACAATGGCTGACCAGTGGTAACAATGACACTGAAACACTTTGGTCAGGTAACAATGGCTGACTGGTCAGGTAACAATGGCTGACCAGTGGTAACAATGACACTGAAACACTTTGGTCAGGTAACAATGGCTGACTGGTCAGGTAACAATGGCTGACCTTATTTGTGTATTCTTGTTCAGTTGATTTCTTTAAAGAGAATGTTTTTTTTTTATTGCTATAATTTCATGGATTCTACTGTCTATCTGGTTTATTGCTTAAGATAACATTATTTGTGCCTTTTTGGGATTTTGTACTATCAGCTTTTATTCACTTTTATTACCACTGAGTTAGAAGTACTCACTTTACTCCCTGCACCATGTGTGCAGATTCAGGTTCTTTTCATCAGGCGGAGTGAGTCTAGTTGATTTGGAGTTTCCTCCCGGGAGTATTCGAGGTAGCTGTACGGCGTTCGCAGCCGAGGATTCTCCCTTATATTTTTTCCTTTATTTCCGCATTTTCAATATTAGACAGACTTGTAGTAGTATGATATACTGTCTTCAGAGGCTCGCGGTCGTGACACCGGGTCCTAGTTAGGCTGTTTCGGTGTATTTGTCAGATTTTCTTATTATGTTAGTATTTCGAACTTTTACTTGGATAAGTATTACTTTTATTTGTTTGGATAAATTGGGGAAATTGTTATGAATGGTCAGGCTTGCCTAGTAGTGTACTGGGCGCCATCACGACCGGGTTGGGGTTGTGACAATGATATCATGCTCCAGTAATATAATGAATAAACTTGCAATATTATAAAAAATTGTGATATGGTATATAAAAAGGTAGAGTAAATGATAAAATAAAATTATTTAATAATAATGAAGGTTGAGATGGAGAGGAAAAAAAATAAGGAAACGACGCGACCACACCAAATCGGTCGTTACATAAAGTAGCACATTTCATCATTACGTACCAACAAATTTAACAATATGATACAATAAATTTAAGTAACAATCAAAATAAATATTGTATTTAAAATAACAATACGATACGATACAATATGTAACAACCATCCAAATAAGCAGTAAAAGATTTCTATTGTTCGACAAATATACCTTGTGACAAAAACTAATAAATGTCACACCTCCTTTTTCACGAGTTTTTAATACACCCGTGAGGTCATAAAGGAGTTTTTCCAATTAAAGGACAATCGGAATGGGATTTATTATTATTTATTCAGAGTCGCCACTTGGGAGATTAATGGTGTCCCAAGTCCCCGATTGAATCCCAAACCGAGGAAATTATGACTCTGTTAACAATCTGCGCACCAGAAACCCGAATAAGAAATTCTGTTAACCCGGGAGAAGGTGTTAGGCATTCCCAGATTCCGTGGTTCTTAGCACGGTCACTCAACTCTTGTATTTGATTTTATCTGATTTTAATACATGTTCTATTTTTTATGTGCCTTTTATTAATCACCCGCTTTTATTATATTTATTATTTATTTTACAAGAATTGCAACGTCGTGAAAATGTATCTCGAACCACACCGTACCAGTACGCCCGTGGCTTTTAACACATTTAGACTTCGTTGAGATTTGGATTTGGGTCACATAAATGTGCACCCGTATTTAGGAAAGTAATATTATTAACATTCGCGCTTAAAGCGACTATGCGATTATTAACTTTAGGAAAAATCGTGAAATTCACTAAACGATCCTCCCAATTTCTAATATTTTTTGTAAGCAATTATTGAGGGCCCCGCAATTATGTATTTAATTTGGCGAGGTTCGTCTCATTATTTTATTAAAAGGGCAAGTCTAAAGCAAACTATATTTCTTATTTGTTCTTGTCCTTAAGTCAAAGCGAAAAACCCTAATTGATTAAAGCATTTTTATTATTGTGTATAAACAATATACAATTTTCAGATTTTTAGCAGGCCCAAGGTTTATCGATAGTAGGCCTTTATACAGATCCAGGCCTTCAGAATTTAAACTAAACATTGAATTGGGCCTGTACTTGAACAAACTTAGGCCTAAAATCGCATCAGGCCATTAGGCCGTACTCTAAACTGAAAACTTAATGCAAACAGGAGATGAAACAAGGTAAGTTAATTTTAAACGTGTTCCTAAATGTTGTTCAATAATATTGTGAAAATTAACAGAATTTTTTTTCCTTTTATTTCATATTCAGATTTACTAATCAATTCATTTATCTATGAATCCTAGGTATCCGTAAAAATACAAATTTAACAAGAGGCATGATTTTAAAAATCAAAACAAGCTAAAAATATTATTACATCTGAAGTTGTTATCTTACCTGTTAACTTCTACAATCAAAGTTAAACTAAACTATCAAAGTAAATTGAAATTAGTAAAAAAGATTCCATATCTCCTTATAGACTGATTGTTCGCAGTCATTTTTAATCTAACTATTTACTAACTCAACAAATTCTAAAGTTCTACTAAAATATTATTACAAATTAAGTATCACCTCTAACCTACTATAGAAGTCAAAACAGTCCAATAGTTTTAGTCCAATACAAGTTCAACTACTCCTATTTAATACACAAGATCACAATTAAACACTACATATATTTGTAAATCTATTTGAATCAGAACATGAATATTAATAAAAATCTAGAACACCAGGAGAACATCCGATTTCATTTGATCAAACTCTAAATTACATCAAAGAGATTAGCCGTGTACCTGATCAGAAAATTGAGAAAACAAGAATTAGATCTCTAGACAATCAGCATCAACAACAGAATTAATGCAGCAAACAGATCCAAACACAGCTTCAAATAACCAGATTAATCTCACAAAAATGATATAAGTCCACAGACCAAGCACTCGACTAACTCAATACCAATTCAATGACATTTGATCACCAGAAACAACCAGAATCCTCCAGACAGACTTCTAATTGATTTGAAAACTAATCGAAATAGTGAAATTTTCTGAACTTTTTCTACTATTTTTGATATTTTTGAGTTTTCGAATTTCAGAAGTTGAAATTTAGAATAGCATATTAACAGAAGTATTTTAGAGAAATTTCATATTGCCAAAACCTATTGAAGGAGGCCAAATGAGGCCTATTTATCGAGTAGAAAGAGAGGGAAATTCAAAACTTCAGAATTTATCAAATAGTCCCCCTTTTATTTCAATTGTACCCTTATTATTTGCTAATTAATCGATTGTTACCCCTTTATTAATGCAGAAATACCCCTATTGCCCTATCTAGAATGTTCCATTCCAATGTTTTTATCCTTCTACCCCCACCTCTATTTGGTATTCGCTGAATTGCCATTTTATACTGCCCGGATTACCCCCACTTCCTAAAGCTTATTACCCTTAAACCTTTTATTGTACCCAAAACTACCCCTGAATCCCCATCATATTTACCAAATGACCTAATCCCTTTTAATTTCAGAGTCAACGTTCAATTGATCTAAATCAACATTAATCAAATACAAATTATCTAACAGCTATAACCAATCTAATAAAAATAAACTAACAATTTAATTAATAACAAACAAAATTATTTTTAAATAATTTTCTGAATCAATTTAAGAACTAACAATAATCGAAAACAATTCTAAAACTAATCAAAATGTCTAATCATTAATTCTATTAAAACTAAAATTTCTAAATAGATTACTTATTAAAAATCCTATATCAAATCTAACAGTATCAAAATTTTATCGATTTTATTTCAACGAACAAAAATTCAAGACAATAATCAGAAAACTTTGAATCATTTTTATCAGACACAAAAAGAAACAAACACATGCATACACAGAAAAATCAAAGAAAGAAAGGAAGAAAAATACTTAGCTTTTCCTTATTTTTTCGTTAGTTTTTTTTTTCTTTTCTTCTTTTCCTTTTAAGAACTAACTCCGGCATCCAGGAGGCCTTTTATGGCCTTTTCTTGAATTTTTGGTTGTCGTCAGACCTTGAGTTTCAGTTTGAACCTTTTTCAGTGATTTTTATGGCTTGAAAATCTCAGAATAAGGCTAAGGACATAAGGAGGAGGCTATGGTGAGATTTTGACATGATTTGGACGAAGGGTTGTTCGCCGGAACTAGGGTTCTGGCGATACACAATTAACTATTCGACGGATTCCAGGCTTATTCGAAGTAAACAAACTAGAGGGGTGTAAAGAGGAGGTTGAGGTGGTTCTAGGGTGTTAAGGACGGGGT
>MU751712.1:107536-118959 GCA_026770625.1 Nicotiana glauca
GGGGGGGGGGGAGAAAGAAGAATAAAATGAAAAGGGTGTAACATTTTTGGCCATATTAAAAGTTTGATGATAATCAAGGACCGTTGGATTAAAAGAATCAACGGTTGAGATCCTTTGGGGCTTGAAACGACGTCGTTTGATTAAATGAAATTGAGACCTTGTCCTTTAGATCAAAATGAATGAACGGCCCAGATTAATATTACCATACGTCATCGTTTTGTTCATTAAGGGCCTGTGTAACATAACCGTTAGATCAAAGCATTTCAACGGCCCAGATCTATTCGACCAAAATGTGGTCGTTTTGAATTGAACTGTGCAGACCGGGTATAACCCCTTTGGGCCTGGGCGGGTATTATCCAATTGGGCTATTAATTTGACATTATTTGTATTAGCCCAAATTTTTGTATTGTATATTTGTATTATACTTTTTCTTTGTATTTTTGTATTTTCTTTTTCTTTTGTATTTTTGTATTTTCTTTTTTTTCTTTTTTTATTAAATTGTTTATACTAATTAATATCTATTTGATGGTAATATTCAATTAAAGCACAAAGATACTATTTTTTGATTTTTCTTTAAAATGAATTAACACTAAAATTGTAAAATTAAACCCCTAATGCATATGCATATTTTGTATTTTTAATATGAATTATTATGCTACTAATAAAAAAAATGCCACAGATATTAAAAATTATTTTGTTTAGATTTTTTAGGAATAATTTGCATAGGGCAAAAATCACGTGCTCACAGCTGCCCCTCTTTGCCCGGAAACACGAAGAGTTTTCGTGCAAAGACAAGTGAGCGGTAATGAGGGATTTTTGCCCATTCACATATTCCATGTGAAGCATTTTGAAAAGTTTGACCGCACCCTGCTTCAGAGGTTGCCTACATATCCCGGGCTAAACGGGAATCAGGTCAGTGTAGTTCAGGAGTGTCTGGTAGTTGGGACTACCATGAAGCTGTGATTTCACTGCTGTTGCTGCTGTTATTGCTTGCTGACCCCCTTATTACACCATGGAAAGATAAAAAGAAACTAGTCTATGCTACGCTCTATGATTTACAAAAATCCTATATAATGCCTGGTATCTTGTGTTCTTGTATTGCCTTGATCTTGCATCTTGAATTCTTTCAATGAAATTTTAGTTGTTGCCTTGACTGTGTTTTGAAATATGTGTCCATTCTTCAGGTGGACTCCTTCTTACAAATGCTTTGGAAAAGTATTCCCTTGTTCTCCAGGTGGGCTCCTGCTTACGATTGCTTTGAACAAGTATTCCCTTGTTCTCCAGGTGGACTTCTACTTACAATACTAAACAACAAAGAAAATTTTCTGCCCCAGTATGGTGATTGGGCATAACATGTTATCAAATGTTTACAATTTGAAGCTAAATTTAGGATTGTACTTCCCTTGTTTTCCAGGTGGGTGCCTGCTTACTGCATTTGAAAAAGATATTCCCTTGTTCTTCAGGTGGACACCTGTTTGCTGTACTTTGGAATGCATTCCCTTGTTCTCCGGGTGGGCTCCTGCTTACAAAACTAAACAACTAAAGAAAATTTTCTACCCCAGTATGGTGACTGGGCATATCATATTATCAGATATTAAAATTTAAAGAAAAATTTAGATTATACTTCCCTTGTTTTCCAGGTGGGTGCCTGCTTATTGCATTTGAAAAGATATTCCCTTGTTCTTCAGGTGGGCTCCTGCTTGCTGAATTTGAAATGTATTTTCCCTTGTTCTCCAGGTGGGCGCCTGCTTACAACAAACATACAAAACAAAGAAAATTTTCTGCCCCAGTTTGATAACTGGGCACATGATGTTACTAAATGTTAACTTGAGAAATAAAGTTGTATTATACTCCCCTTATTTTTCAGGTGGGTGCCTTCTTGCTGATTTTTGAAATATATTCCCTTGTTCTTCAGGTGGGCGCCTGCTTGCCGAAACTTTCTGTATTCCTTTGTTACCCACATTGGTCACATTCACTTTAAAGTAATTAGTAAGAATTTGAATCTTTTGTCCCTGTTTTAATCAAAGAACAATTTATTAGTATAAAATAGAGGTTAGCTACTGGCATTCTTGTTGGCCATGCTCCCGCTTCTGAACTTGCTCCCACTGGCTTCTTTGAACTTGTTTTGTCTTGCCGTGATTTTCCGGCTAACTTTCAAACTTTCTGATTCTGATGACCCGAATGTTTTCCTCATGTTACTGTCTTGGTGTTTCTTTTACCCTTTTCTTGTGAACTTTTGCTTCTTTCTCCAATCATCTGATTACCCTTTTTGATGGGATTTACATTGATCCTTCATGTTTCACTGTCCTTTAATAAATCTTGATCTCGTTGTGCCATACAACTGGGAAGCTGGTAGTTAATTTTTGACTACAAATGTCTTATGGACAGATTTCAAGAAAAATGAAATGCAATGCTTTCGAAGTTTTGAGTATAAAAGACTTTGAAAAGAGAAAGAGGATAGGACTTATCTGAGCGGGAAGACTGATTCCGTTGATCATGCCATGCATTTCAGATTAATCAGCCTAGTCTGTCCAACCAACCAACTGTCAATTGCCACATTTGCCATTCCATATTTCATAACCCGATCTTTACCGAAACCCAAACATTGCTTGTTTTGCCACCTTTCAAACTTCTTTCATTTGCCCACTTTGGAAACTCACTTTCTCCTTACGATGCCCGTGAGGGTTTTGACCAATAAGACTCTCTCATTTTTATTTCTCTCACTTCACATCGCCTTACGATGCCCGTGAGGTGTTTCACCAATAAGACTCTCTCACTTTAAATTTTTTGATATTCTGATACCCGAGTGTTGTTCATACAAAATTCACCTTACCTGCTTGTATTGACATTTCTTAAAATTGATCAAAAGGTCTTTCTTTGGACTTGTAATGTGGCTTTTGGATGGGTTTAGAAAGAAGGGTATAAAGGCTCAAAATATTTCAACGTGGGCTCAAAGATTATAACTTTCGGAATTATAACTTCCAAAACAAATCTAACTTCTGCCCAGTTTCATTCTTGGGGATTCTTGGATTTTTCTTCTGTTATGACTGAACCTCAGTGAGGCTGCCTACGTACCCTTTCAGGATCAAGTCAAACGTAGTTCAGGTCATCAAATCGCTTCATTATTGCGATGTTTCCTTCCTTTCATTCTTCTTCTTTCTTTTTTCTTTTCTATCTTTTTCTTTTCTTTTCTTATCTTTTTCTTTTCTTTCTTTCTTCTTTTTCTTTTCTTCTTTTCTTTTTTTTTCTTTTGTTTTCTCCACTTGATTTCCCCGTTCAATCCTTGATTTTGTTATTGATTCCGAAAGAGGGATATGAAAGAAAATATAATAAGGCTCAAAGGGATAGCAATGGATAAAGTGTTTGGATAGCAGAACAAAATGCCTTCATCATTTCAATCTCAAAACATGTCAAATACAATCAGACACATAAAGATAAAGAAATCATACATAATATCTCTTGACTGCATCAGAATTGATAGCCATTTCTACACATTTCCCTTCAACATCTGTTATATATAATGCTCTATTGGACAACATCGTGATACAACAAATGGCCCTTGCCAGTTGGGAGCGAACTTTCCTTTTGCTTCAGCCCAATAAGGTAAGATGCGCCTCAATACCAATTGTCCGACTTCAAATTTCCGTGGACGCACTTAATTATAAGTTCTGGCCATTCTCTTTTGATACAATTGCCCATGACATACTGCTACCAATCTCTTTTCATCGATCAAATTCAATTGTTCCAAACGGGCTTTGACCCATTCATCATCATCAATTCCTGCCTCCGCAATAAGTCGAAGGGAAGGTATTTCAACTTCTGCAGGTATCACTGCCTCTGTTCCATACACCAATGAATAAGGTGTCACCCCTACCGAAGTGCGAACAGTAGTGCGATATCCCAGTAAAGCAAAGGGTAATTTCTCATGCCACTGCCTGGATCCTTCCACCATCTTCCAAATAATCTTCTTGATGTTTTTATTGGCCGCTTCAACTGCTCCATTTGCCTTAGGACGATATGGTGTGGAATTGTGGTGTGTAATCTTAAACTTCTGGCATGTCTCCGCCATCAAATGATTGTTAAGATTGGAACCATTATCTGTGATGATCACCTTCGGTTTCGAATCGGCAAATGATGTTTGCATGTACAAAATCAACCACCGCTTTCTTGGTCACTGACTTGAACATTTTTGCCTCAATCCATTTAGTAAAATAATCAATGGCAACCAGAATAAACCTGTGCCCATTAGATGCTGCTGGCTCAATCAGCCCAATAACATCCATACCCCAAGCAACGAAGGGCCATGGTGCAGACATTGTATGTAACTCTGATGGTGGAGAATGGATCAGATCTCCATGTACCTGGCATTGATGACACTTGCGCACAAAGCTGATACAGTCCCATTCCATAGTAAGCCAGTAATATCCTGCTCCGAGAATTTTCTTTGCCAGCACGTACCCACTCATATGTGGTCTACAGACTCCTGCATGTACCTCGGCTATAATTTTCGTAGCCTGTTTGGCATCCATACACCTCAACAAACCAAGATCTGGGGTTCTTTTGTACAAAACCCCTTCACTAAAGAAGAATCCACTTGCCAATCGCCTGATAGTTCTCTTTTGATCTCTCGTAGCCTGTGCCGGATACACTCCCATTCTGAGGTATTCTTTAATATCATGGAACCATGGCTCGCAATCAAGCTCCTCTTCCACCGCATTGCAGTAAGCATGTTGATCGCGGACCTGGATTTGTAATGGGTCCACATAAGCCTTGTCTGGATGATGTAGCATTGATGCCAGAGTGGCCAAAGCATCAGCAACTTCATTGTGGATTCTTGGAATATGCTTGAATTCAATGGACTGAAACCGCTGACATAGTTCATGTAGACACTGCCGGTATGGTATGAGTTTTAAATCCCGTGTTTCCCATTCTCCTTGAATTTGATGTACCAAAAGATCCGAGTCGCCCATGACCAAGCTCTCTTGGACACCCATATCTATAGCCATCCTTAAACCCAAAATACATGCCTCATATTCAGCCATATTGTTAGTGCAAAAGAAACGGAGCTGAGCTGTGACAGGATAATGTTGTCCCGTCTCTGAAATAAGTACCGCTCCTATCCCAACGCCTTTGTTGTTAGCAGCCCTATCAAAGAATAATTTCCAGCCAGGTTTGTCATCCTTCCCCAGCTCATCAACGTACATTGCTTCCTTATCAGGAAAATATGTTTTCAACGGTTCATATTCATCATCAACTGGATTCTCCGCTAGGTGATCAGCAACTGCTTGTGCTTTCATTGCAGTGAGGGTTACATAAACAATATCAAATTCTGTGAGCAGCATTTGCCATTTAGCAAGCCTCCCTGTGGGCATGGGCTTCTGAAAGATGTACTTCAATGGATCCAACCGGGAAATGAGATAAGTGGTATAGGCTGACAAATAATGTTTCAACTTCTGTGCCACCCAAGTCAAAGCACAACATGTCCTCTCCAATTGAGTGTATTTTACCTCGTAAGATGTGAATTTCTTGCTGAGGTAGTAAATTGCCTGCTCTTTCTTCCCTGTAACATCGTGCTGCCCCAGTACACAGCCGAAAGAATTGTCCAACACCGTCAAATAAAGGATCAGATGCCTTCCTGGCTCAGGCGGAAACAATACAGGCGAATTGGCCAAATATTCCTTGATTTTGTCAAATGCAGCCTGACATTCATCTGTCCATTTAACTGCAGCATCTTTCTTTAGCAATTTAAAGATAGGCTCACAAGTTGACATAAGGTGAGCAATGAACCTGCTGATATAATTCAACCTGCCGAGCAAACTCATCACTTATTTCTTGCTCTTTGGCGGAGGCAATTCCTGAATGGCTTTGATTTTGGATGGGTCCAGTTCAATACCACGTCGACTCACCACAAACCCCAACAACTTTCCTGATGGCACTCCAAAAGCACACTTTGCTAGATTGAGTTTGAGATTGTACCTGCGAAGCCTCTGGAAAAAATTCCTCAAGTCTTTAACATGATCACACTGCTTTCTTGACTTGATAATTACATCATCCACATAGACTTCAATCTCCCGATGTATCATATCATGGAGCATGGTGGTCATTGCCCTCGTGTATGTTGCCCTTGTATTTTTCAGTCCAAATGGCATCACCCTGTAACAGTATGTTCCCCAAGGTATGATAAATGCTGTCTTTTCAGCGTCTTCCTCATCCATAAGAATCTGGTGGTAACCCACATAACAATCCACAAAAGAACCAATTTGATGTTTGGCAGAATTGTCAATCAGTATGTGAATGTTTGGCAGTGGAAAATTGTCTTTTGGACTTGCTTTTTTGATATCCCGATAATCAACACACCCTAGTTTTCCCATCTTTCTTTGGCACAGGCACGATATTGGCTAACCAGGTGGGATATTTGGTAACCCGTATAACCTTCGCCTTAAACTGCTTATTGACTTCTTCTTTGATTTTCACACTAACGTCTGTCTTGAATTTTCTCAACTTCTGCTTGACAGGCGGGCATTCCGAATAAGTGGGCAATTTGTGGACCACCAAATCAGCACTCAGACCCGGCATATCATCGTATGACCATGCAAAGATATCTTTATATTCATGCAACAATTTAATCAACTCTTCCCTGAGCAAAGTTTCCAAATGGACACTTATCTTTATTTCCCGGACATTTTCCTGATCCCCCAGATTGATTGCCTCTGTATCATTCAAGTTAGGTCTGGACTTTTCCTCATATTGATTCAACTCTTTACTAATTTCTTCCAAAGCTTCCTCATCATCATACTCCACCTCATTATCACATTCAATTTCTTGTATTACTATTTCATATTGATTATCAAGACTAGGCCGGGAATTCCTCATGCTTGACACATCATTAAAATCAGCATAAAATGGACTGTACAAGAAAAAGAAAAGAAAGACAAAATAAAGGCAATCAGTAATAGAGAGAGAAAAAAATTGCATTTCATTGAAATTTGTAAGATAACAAGGTCTGACTCATTCGATTGGACGGAACATAGAAATCTGTATTACAACCTTGAAATAAAATTGATTTAATACTCAAAAAGCAAAACAAAAACTAACTACCACAACTCCCTCCGAGTTGGAAGAGGAGTAGCTTCCCAGTTATTCAACTTGGCCTGAGATCCCACAAACTGGACATCAATTATGCTTGGACTCTCATCTGCTTCTACCACATCCACTTCTTCGAACAACTTTTCAAATCCTTCAATTAATTCTCTGTCAGGCCTTATCTCTGCTGAGCTGGGCATCACTGTCGCCGGACGCCCCTTAGTACCGGACCGGACGAAAGAATGGGAGAGGCGAGGGATAGGTTTAGGGAGGCTCCACACTTTCTTCTTCAATTTTCGGGCTCTCCTTATATCAGCAGCGGTAGGTTTAAAGCCCAAACCAAAAGTATCAATGTTACCAGGAAGGGACACTAGCTGTATGATGCCTTGTAATGAAGCTCCCACTCCCTTTCCGGGTAGAAATCCATTTCTCAACATTTCTGTGGCCACCATAACAGATGCGGCTGCCACCTTTGGCATAGGAACATGTTTACCCTCCGGAACTTTAGCGACCGATACTGTATCCACCACTTGGTATACCCATGGGCCCTTATCATCCTCGACTTCTTCAAAGGGAGTAATAGTATTGCAAGAATTGTCTCCCCGTGGACCACGATCTCTTGACGATGACATTCAAACTTTACCATCTGGTGTAAGGAAGTTGGCACAGCCTTTGCAGCGTGGATTCATGGTCGGCCCAACAAAAGATTATAGGATACAGTAACATCCAATACCTGGAACTCCATCGTGAATTCCACAGGCCCAATAGTAAGTTCTAGCACAATGTCTCCAACAGTATTCTTCCCTCCCACATCGAATCCACGTACACAGGTGCTATTTTTGTGAATTCTTTCATTATCGACCTTCAGCTTATCCAAAGTAGACAGAGGGAAAATGTTGGCACTCTACCCATTATCAATTAGCAGCCGGGTCATTACAGAATCTTCGCATTTCACAGTGAGGTACATGGCTCTATTGTGTTCAGTTCCCTCCACTGGCAATTCGTCATCTGAGAATGTCACCCTATTCACCTCAAAAATTTTGTTAGCGATCTTTTAAAGATGGTTCACTGTAATTTTCTCGGGCACATGTGCTTCATTCAAAATCTTCATTAGCGCCCGGCGATGCTCATCTGAGTAAATTAGCAGAGACAATAGAGAAATCTACGCCAGCGTTTTCCTTAATTGTTCAACTATTGAGTAATCTTGTGCCTTCATTTTTCTCAGAAATTCCTCGGCTTCCTCCTTGGTGACAGCCTTTTTCACCGGTGCCAGATTGTCCCTAGTCATTTTAGCTTTTCTTAATTCCTCGGGGGCAAACCACCTCCCCGATCTTGTCAAACCATGAGTTTCACAGATTTCATCTCTGACCTCTTTCCCCCGATACATGACAGTCACTTTATTGTAGTTCCATGGACAACTTTTGCATCCATAACGGGCAACTGAGTTACCGGTTTGATGATGACCGGTTTTGCTTGAGCACTCTTCACAACCAACACGGGCTTTATAGTTTCCCCTGGTACTATCACCTTCACTGGCTCTGGTTTTGTTATTGACACTGGCTCATCAATCACTTGTTTAACTGCAACCACTGCTCTCCCACCCATTGCTTTCTCATATACCTTGCTCTCACTTGCTTTGATCATCATTACCGTCTGAGATGGCTTTTTGCACTCTCCCCTCTGTACCAACTCAATCATATGAGCCTCATGATGAATAGGTAGGGGATTATGTGTAATATTAGGAGTTTTGGGAGCCTGAACTTCAATTCTCCTTGAGTCAATGAGCTCTTGAATAGCAGTCTTCAAGTGCTAATATTTCTCTGTATCGTGCCCCGGAGCTCCTGAACAATATTCGCAGCTGACGGAATGGTCCAGGTTCCTTGGTGGTGGGTTTGGGATTTTTGGTTCAATAGGGTTTAGAACTCCAAGCTGCCTCAGTCTGTGAAATAGACTGGTATAGCATTCTCCTAACGGCGTGAAAGTCTTTTTCTTCTGCAATCTATCATTTCTAGGAGTAGGGTTTGGGCGGAAACCAGTTCCACCAGGTTTTCTGTATGTCTTGGGAGGTGGGTATGTATTCTGGGTATGATAGGTGTTGTAAGGATTGGGTGCACGCCATGGTGTTTGTGGTTGAGGGTAAGTTTGGGCATGATGGACTGAAAAATAGGGAGCAGAAGGTGGATAATAATGTTGTGGTGGGTTGTATGGTGTAGGTGGGTAAGGTTGGTGATGTGGGCGGGGTTGACGATAGTAAGGAGAAGGATCCCTGGACCATGTCCTACCTTCCACAACAGCTACTTCTTCTTTCCTAGAACCCCTCTGGTGCCCGTCTGGATGGCCTGAGTTGTAGCCTTTATCGTCGAGTAGCTTATGATCTTATTAGACTTTAAGCCCTATTCTACCGTAATCCCCATTTTGATAACTTCATTGAATGTCTTTCCAACAGCTGACACCAAATATCCATAATATGTGGGCTCTAGAGCTTGCAAGAAGTAATCCACCATTTCACTCTCTTTCATGGATGGATCGACTTGGGTGGCTTGCTCTCTCCATCTAAATCCATATTCTCTGAAGCTCTCCCCTGGCTTCTTTTCAATCTTCGTCAGGGAGAGTCGGTCAAGAACAATCTCCAAATTATACTGGAAGTGATTGGCAAAGGCCTGGGCTAAGTCGTCCCAGGTAAACCAACGAGTATGGTCCTGCCTCGTGTACCACTCCAAGGCTGATCCACTAAGGCTCTGAGTGAAATAGGCCATTAGCAATTTGTCTTTTCCACCGGCGCCCCTCATTTTACTACAAAATCCTCTCAAATGGGCCACAGGGTCACCATGACCATCATAAAGATCGAACTTTGGCAATTTAAAACCCACCGGCAACTAGACTTCTGGAAATAGGCATAGATCTTTATAAGCCACACTTACTTGCCCCCCAAGACCCTGCATATTCCGGAACGACTGTTCCAGACTTTTTACTTTACGAATCATTTCTTCTTGTTCGGGGTTCTTTGGAGATTTCTCTTCCTCGAATATATCAATGAGAGGAGTTTAAGGATAAGGCTCATGATGTCTAAAAGTAGGTTCTGGTGGATAGTAGTGGTTGTCTTGGGTATGGAACAAAGGTTCACTTGTAGACTTGTGTAATGTGGCCGGTGGAGGAGTCACACACACAGGAGCAACTGGAGGTGGTGGTGGAGGAGGTGGTGGTGTTTGTGAAGTGGTTGCATAATATGGTGGATATGTAGGGTTGGCAGAAGATGAATTTACAGTAGGAGGGTCTTGTGTTTGAACTGGTGGAGGAACATAGACGGGATTGGCAGGATACGTAGGTAAGGGTTGTCCTTTCGCCCAGGCCTGGTACATTTCGGCCATTTGTTGCTTAAGCTTGTACATTTCCTCCTTCATAGCATTTACATCCACTGCTTCTTCATCTCTAGCCGAGTCAACAATTGTAGCTTCAATCTCTTGGCTAATCATTTTCGACGTATCTTTGGAACGGGTATTGTACTGATGAGTTGCCAGAATGCCAGCTAGCTTAAAACCACCTGTCTGATCTCAACAACGACAACGCTCGTTAGTGGTTAAGTCGTTATTAATCAAATAATCGCACATTGGGAATAGAGATACATTTAATCAATTTTGCTCGGCCACATGCATCATCTCGGTTTTCTCAATTATGGATTTCTCTTTTGTTCTTGCCTTTTTCTTTGCTTTGCCAATTCTTTTGCTATGGCTTTTCTCTTTCTCTCTTTTTTTTCATCATTTTTTTTTCAACATCCTTTTGATTTATATTTGTATGATTGTTATTGATCCTATAAAATTGCATATCGCGAATGTGTTTAAAGAAATGAAAAACAAGAGAATAACTTTTAGGAATTTTCAAATTCATTAATAGCCAACCCATTGATGACAACGACAGACTTTAAATGACAACCGAACTATGACCCTCTAAACAACTGTTTGAAATGAAATGCAGAATGAAAAATACAGACTCGAATGATTGACTTAATGCAATACAGACTCAAGAAGACATCAAAGATCCAGGTGCCCGCGGGACATCGTCTGGTCTCGCCGCGGGCCTATATTCAAGTCCCTTTTGGAGTCGGTCTAGGTCACCCATTATTTGTTTCACGAATATCATCACTGAGGCAAAAAATGTAGTCTGGGTCATATACTCACATATTTGGCACTTCCGGGTGATGTAATGAGCAATGTCAAGGATTCTTTCTCTAATTATCCCTTTCTCCTGAAGTAACCTCCCAATTTGTTCGGCCCGGGCCTCCAAAGTTTGTTGGTTTTTCTCCTGAAGTTGTTGCAGATCCATCTCTAATTGTGCTAAGGCTG
>MU751712.1:137812-155752 GCA_026770625.1 Nicotiana glauca
AGGAATTCTGTTAACCCGGGAGAAGGTGTTAGGCATTCCCGGATTCCGTGGTTCTTAGCACGATCGGTCAACTGTTGTATTTGATTTTATCTGATTTTAATACATGTTCTATTTTTTATGTGCATTTTATTAATCACCTGCTTTTATTATATTTATTATTTATTTTACAAGAATTGCAACGTCGTGAAAATGTATCTCGAACCACGCCGTACCAGTACGCCCGTGGCTTTTAACACATTTCGACTTCATTGAGATTTGGATTTGGGTCACATAAATGTGCACCCGTATTTAGGAAAGTAATATTATTAACATTCGCGCTTAAAGCTACTATGCGATTATTAACTTTGGGGAAAACCGTGAAATTCACTAAACGATCCTCCCAATTTCTAATATTTTTTGTAAGCAACTATTGAGGGCCCCGCAATTATGTATTTGATTTAGCGAGGCTCGTCTCATTATTTTATTAAAAGGGCAAGCCTAAAGCAAACTATATTTCTTATTTGTTATTGTCCTTAAGTCAAAGCCAAAAACCCTAATTGATTCAAGCATTTTTATTATTGTGTATAATCAATATACCATTTTCAGATTTTTAGCAGGCCCAATGTACATATGTTATTAAAGGTTTATCGATAGTAGGCCTTTAAACAGACCCAGGCCTTCACAATTTAAACTAAACATTGAATTGGGCCTGTACTTGAACAAACTAAGGCCTAAAATCGCATCAGGCCATTAGGCCGTACTCTAAACTGAAAACTTAATGCAAACAGGAGATGAAACAAGGTAAGTTAATTTTAAACGTGTTCCTAAATGTTGTTCAATAATATTGTGAAAATTAACAAATTTTTTTTCCTTTATTTCATATTCATATTTATTCATCAATTCATTTATCTATGAATCCTAGATATCCGTAAAAATACAAATTTAACAAGAGGCATGATTTTAAAAATCAAAACAAGCTAAAAATATTATTACATCTGAAGTTGTTATCTTACGTGTTAACTTGTACAATCAAAAAAAATTGAAATTAGTAAAAAGAATTCCATATCTTCTTCTAGATTGATTGTTCGCAGTCATTTTAAATCTAACAACTATTTACTAACTCAACAAATTCTAAAGTTCTACTAAAATATTATTACAAATTAAGTATCATCTCTAATCTACTATAGAAGTCAAAACACTCCAATAGTTTTAGTCCAATACAAGTTCAACTACTCCTAATTAATACACAAGATCACAATTAAACACTACATATATTTGTAAATCTATTTGAATCAGATCATGAATATTTAATAAAAATCTAGAACACCAGGAGAACATCTGATTTCATTTGATCAAACTCTAAATTACATCAAAGAGATTAGCCGTGTACCTGATCAGAAAATTGAGAAAAAAAGAATTAGATCTCTAGACAATCAGCAACAACAGCAGAATTAATGCAGCAAACAGATCCAAACACAGCTTCAAATAACAAGATTATTCTCACAGCAATGATATAAGTCCACATACCAAGCACTCGACTAACTCAATACCAATTCAATGATATTTGATCACCAGAAACAACCAGAATCCTCCAGACAGACTTCCAATTGATTTGAAAACTAATCGAAATAGTGAAATTTTCTGAACGTTTTCTACTATTTTTGATATTTTAGAGTTTTCGAATTTCAGAAGTTGGAATTTAGAATAGCAGATTAACAAAAGTATTTTGGAGAAATTTCAGATTGCCAAAACCTATTGAAGGAGGCCAAATGAGGCCTATTTATAGAGTGGAAATAGAGGGAAATTCAAAACTTCAGAATTTATCAAATAGGCCCCCTTTTATTTCAATTGTACCCTTATTAATTTCTAATTAATCGATTGTTACCCCTTTATTAATGCAGAAATACCCCTATTCCCTATCTAGAATGTTCCATTCCAATATTTTTACCCTTCTACCGCCACCTCTATTTAGTATTCACTGAATTGCCATTTTATACTGCCCGGATTACCCCCACTTCCTTAATCTTATTACCCTTAAACCTTTTATTGTACCCAAAACTACCCCTGAATCCCCATCATATTTACCAAATGACCTAATCCCTTTTAATTTTAGAATCAACGTTCAATTGATCTAAATCAATATTAATCAAATACAAATTATCTAATAGCTATAACCAATCTAATCAAAATAAACTAACAATTTAATTAATAACAAACAAAATTATTTCTAAATAATTTTTCAGAATCAATTTAGAACTAACAATAATCGAAAACAATTCTAAAACTAATCAAAATGTCTAATCATTAATTCTATTAAAACTAAAATTTCTAAATATATTACTTATTAAAAATCATATATCAAATCTAACAGTATCAAAATTTTATCGATTTTATTTCAACGAACAAAAATTCAAGACAATAATCAAAAAACTTTGAATCATTTTTATCAGACACAAAAAGAAACAAACACATGCATACACAGAAAAATCAAAGAAAGAAAGGAAGAAAAATACTTAGCTTTTCCTTATTTTTTCGATAGTTTTTTTTTCTTTTCTTCTTTTCCTTTTAAGAACTAACTCCGGCATCCAGGAGGCCTTTTATGGCATTTTCTTGAATTTTTGGTTGCCGGCAGACCTTGAGTTTCAGTTTGAACCTTTTTCAATGATTTTTTATGGCTTGAAAATCTCAGAATAAGGCTAAGGACATAAGGAGGAGGCTATGGTGAGATTTTGACATGATTTGGACGAAGGGTTGTTCGCCGGAACTAGGGTTCCGGCGATACTCAATTAACTATTCGACGAATTCCAGGCTTATTCGAAGTAAACAAACTAGAGGGGTATAAAGAGGAGGTTGAGGTGGTTCTAGGGTGTTAAGGACGGGGTGATTGGCTTAGGTTGTATCTCACGCTGATAAGGTTCCGGCGGGGCTCTGGAGAGAATTAGGTCGGCTAGGGTTTGAAAGGGGTGGGGNAAAGTTTGATGATGTTCAAGGACCGTTGGATTAAAAGAATCGACGGTTGAGATCCTTTAGGTCTTGAAACGACGTCGTTTGATTAAATGAAATTGAGACCTTGTCCATTAGATCAAAATAAATGAACGACCCAGATTAATATTACCATACTTCGTTGTTTTGTTCATTAAGGGCCTGTGTAACATGACTGTTAGATCAAAGCATTTCAACGGCCCAGATCTATTCGACCAAAACGTGGTCGTTTTGAATTGAACTGGGCAGACCGGGTATAACCCCTTTGGGCCTGGGCGGGTATTATCCAATTGGGCTATTAATTTGACATTATTTGTATTAGCCCAAATTTTTTGTATTGTATTTTTGTATTATTCTTTTCCTTTATATTTTTGTATTTTCTTTTTCTTTTGTACTTTTGTATTTTCTTTTTTCTTTTGTATTTTTGTATTTTATTTTTTCTTTTTTTATTAAATTGTTTATACTAATTAATATCTATTTTATGGTAATATTCAATTAAAGCACAAAGATGCTATTTTTTGATTTTTCTTTAAAATGAATTAACACTAAAATTGTAAAATTAAACCCCTAATGCATATGCATATTTTATATTTTTAACATGAATTATTATGCTACTAATTAACAAAAAATGCCACAGATATTAAAAATCATTTTGTTTGAATTATTTAGGAAAAATTTGCTTAGGGCAAAAATCACGTGCTCACAGTAAAATTTATCATAAAAATAAATCAGTTGTTATATCATTTTATAGTGACAATAATTGTAGCTATTAAGCCAATTGTTGCTATGGCTTTTTAGAACTTGAAGCAAAATTATTTATTTAGTAATATTTTGATTTAAATAATTTATTGTGACGAAAAAGTTACTATTGTTTTATTAAGTTTCAACTCATGGAAAATAAATATTAATAAGTTCTATTATAGTGAGAAATTGGTGGCTAATTTAACCTATATTGCCGCAACATTTTACAAAAAATATTCATTTAGCTACAATATTTTATTGCAACTAAAACGTTACTATTGCTATAGTAAATTTCAACTCGTGGAAAAAAATTAATGATTAGCTACAGAATTTAATTATAGAAATAAATCTATGGCTATATCATCTAACTACTGACACAATATTTTAGAACTTGAAGCAAAAATGTTCATTTAGCTATAATATTTTATTTTAAATAATTTATTGTGGCTAAAGGGTTACAATTGCTACAATAAATATTGGTGTGTGGCAAAAACTTATCATTAGCTACAAAAATTTATTTGTAGCAATGAATTTGTAGCTATTTAAGTAGTTATCGCTACAATTGTTATCCATTATAGCTAATATGAGGTATTAGCTTTACCAACTTAATTTGCGTAGCTAAGAAATTTTATAATATTGTAAATAGACATAGAATTCTTACTTTTGTGGCTATTTTTAGGTATTAGATATAAATTTTAAATTTGTTACTAAGATTTCATAGCTATAGATGCATAATGTTGTAGTGAAAGATGAACTGGTGTCTATGAGAGTCAATAAAGTTTGGGAACTAGTTGACCTTCGCGAAGGACACAAAGCACCTGGGAGAAAATGGGTTCTCAAAATTAAGCTTAAGGTTTATGGCACTCTTTAGTGATATAAGGCTCGACTGGTGGCGAAAGGGTAGACACGGCAGAAAGGAATAGACTACCAAGAGATTGCTTCGCCTACTGTATAATTTACCTCTGTTCATCTTGTTCTAAATATTGTTGCAAGCATGGATCTTGAATTACATCAGATGGATGTAAAGACTCTCTTTCTCAATGGAGAACCAAATCAAGAAATATATATAGAACAACCTAAGTATTTCATTAAAAAGGGGAACGAAAAAAAGGTTTGTAGACTTTTGAAGTCTATTTATGGCCTCAAACAATCTTCAACAGAGTAATATATATGCTATCAGAATGTTGTTGTATCCAATGGTTTTACTATGATAGATGAAGACCATTGCGTTTATACCAAGAGATCAAGGTACAAGCTTGTAGTTTTATCATTGTATGTAGATGACATGCTTGTAACTAGAAATGATAAGGAGTTTATCACCAAGATAATATCATGGTTGTCATCCTAATATAAGATAAAAGATATGGGTAACAGTGCATATATGTCACCACCCGAACCGCAGGGCCTCGACGAGCACCCGGTTCCTTACTCAACCTAGTACCAATGTAACATATCTTTCATATCATATCATTATGAGTAAGTTAGCTAGAAGGGGCATCATGAAATAACAAGAATAAAACAAAAGGGAATACTAGACGTAAGACGACCCAACATGATATAGAAACCTATACATGTGACATATGAGTCTATAAGGCCGACATGATCATTTGTATACTCAAAACATAGGCCAACATGATCTCTGTCTACAAGACTCTAAGAGTACACAAATTCATAAAGGTCAGGATAGGGCCCCGCTATACCAATCAATACATGTCCAAATCATAATGACCAAATAGGCAACTCCCGAGCAAGTGAAGTGCATAAACACATTCCTTTGAGCTGATAGCCTACTAGGATGACTCTCAACTTGTCTATCAAGACCTATGGGTATAAAATACAGCATCTCCACGTAAAAGAGACGTCAGTACAAATAAAGTACTGAATATGTAAGGCTTGATAGTAGTATATTAAAGACATTAAAGAAACATGGAATAAAGAACTCAACATGTAATTCTGAATATGTGAATCATGAAAAATTTATAATGTCATGCATGAGAATATAAATGGCAGATCATGCATAGAAATATGCGTACATAACATCACCAGACTTCTGAGGGCATCCCGTCATATCATCTTAGCCACTATGGGCAAAATCACCAACGTATACCAGCTGATCAGGTGGTAGTGCATATATAATGCAATAATCTTTTCCCTTATTCCATATACATATAATATACATGTCTATAACGCCATCTGGTCATGGGTCAATGTACATGTATAAATGAATGCAATGAATAATGAAGTAAGTCAGTAAGATTTCTCGGAATGTCATAAGATCAATATGCCTTAGGAGAAACTTTAGCAACATATGTATTTTTCTAAGACCCATGTATACAAGATATAATAGTAGGACACTTGGGGAATCAAGAAAATAGGCACCCGTAGTACTTCTATAGATAGAGTCATTTATGAAAGCTGTGTGTTTGCTCTTTTTGTTTGTACCATATGGACCATTCTAAAAGAGAAGAAGGGATATACTTTACATACCTTAACTCCATTTAGTCCTTAATACCTTCAAACCAATTCTTCAAATAACTCCACTCAATCTACCATAGCATAAGGAGATTCAAAATCAGTGTTGAGTAAAGACTAAGTCCACAACTTAAACTAGTAGCTCGTTTATGTAAATTTGGCCAGATTCTCCCCGGTAACAAGAGCCTCCTCCAGTACCATATGCCAACAACAATGACCAGAGAAATCCAGCAATACATAATTATCAATAACAAGATACCATAAAATAACAAAAAATCACAACTATTTCACGGCGAGCGGCAAGCTCCGATTGGAATTCATATACCCCAAATCATCTCTTATAGACTTCTTTTTTTAACTTAATACTATTATTAACATGATAATGAATTCATTTATAAATGATTTCACCCTTATACTATATATTTATAACAAAGATAACAATGCACAACTCAAATTATCCTCAATTAGCAACCTTATTCACTAGTTCATATCAAGTCCATTAATTTAACTTAATAAATGTCAAGATAACCTCAAACACATGCAAGAACACAATATAATTACCTCCTACAGTGGATACAACTCGAAATCCATGTTATATTTAACTTACAACAACTCAACACACCACAATCACTTGGTACCCAAAACGAGAACTATAGTAGTGTCAAACACCCCGAAAATATTACGAAGAATGGATAATCCACACAATTTATCCTACAAAAGTCCATTAAACTGTAGCAAAATATACATACCAAAAGAAACAAATAACATCCCAGAAAACACTCCATTACAAGTCAAGTAATTCGAACTTTCATCTTCCGATTATCGTCCTGTGAGTTCTAACTATTAGGAACGAATTTATCAACCTATATTGATATTCGAAAAATTAAATACAAAAGTTAGGAATTTTATTAACTATTAAATATATTCCAAAACTCAAACTACAAAGAAAAATAGAGGTGATATAGCGATATTTACGTCGTATGGATCATTCTATTGTTATCGCTTCTTGATTTCGTGACCGGAATTATAATATTGTTTGAATCCCTTGTAGAGAGCTTAAGGGTAAAGTTAGGGGTCTTATTTGGTCGTGTTCTCTGGAAACTTGAAGAAAGAGATGAGATAAGGATATAAATATCCTTTTTATTTAAAAGTTAAAAAGGTGCTACTTGGTACCCTAGCATTGGTCCTTCTTCCAACGCTTATAACTTTCTATCCAAGTGTTGTATGAGCGAACGGTTAAGTGAATTGAAAACTAAATTTTAAGACCTTCAATTTAATATATAATATTTCCCAAAAATATCTCATGTAAAACACGAAATATATTGCTCAAAAAGCTTCATTACAAGCCAAATCCTTAGTCGGTTTTTTCACAACTTAAATTCGATTTTTTCCAAACTGTATAATTCATATCCAAACATCATATACAGTCATATAATGATTTTAAACTCATTTAAATCACGATTAACACGCCTCATATTCATCTTAAATTATTTAAGACTTCGGCAAACCTTTCTTATCATTGTAGAAGGATTTGGTCCTTTTTGAGTTATTATTAGATAATCCTATAACGACAATGATGTATGAAGTACGGGGTGTAACAACATGTACCCTTAAAAATATTTGTCCCCCAACGTTAACTTTTAAGGCTTGAAAAAATAGGGTGTAAAATCAATATATCACTTTATATACTTTTAAAGAGGATCTCATTTTCAAGATTATATAAATTGACTTATGATGTACTTTCACATAAAAAATATGTGGTGTAATAATATATTCTTGGAGTTAAGACATTAAGAGATCGTCCAAAGAAACTATTGTATCTCTCACAAAATAATTAAATTAGAAAAGCTCTTGAACAATACAATATGCAAAAAATAGTATCCTAGTTGACACTCCAATCAGTAAAGGCCATGCCTTGGGAAGTCAGATGCGACCTAAGACTCCGAAAGAGACAGAATGGCACGAATGCAAAATCGCACCAAAGGTTGTCGTGATGGCACCTAGTTTTTGAGACTATATAAGCCTAACAAACAAGAAAAACTTCTATAAACAATTATTAAGATTAAATAACGTTAAAAAATCTCTTATTACTTCAATCTAGAATATCAGATACAATATTCCCAAAAACCAATGAAAACCGAGTCATAAGCTCTACAGAAAAATGCACTAGTAGTCTCTAAATATAACTTTGTTTGAGATAAATATAAATAGTAGTGTAGAGCAATAGAAGAAAGTGACTTTGAGTCCTGCGAGCGTAATACAAGGTATACGTTGAAGTCTCCGTAGCAAAACTCCAATAGCTAGCTTATAGCTGACACGCTCAAAGGTACCTGTATCTATACAAACATGTGCAAAAGCATAACATGAGTACACCATAGTAGTACCCAGTAAGTATCAAGCCTAATCTCGATAGAATAGTGATGAGGACAGGTCAAGATAGCTACTACACATAGAAACATGTGCAATATATAACATAAAGCTACAAGAACTTCATGTATGGCTAACAACGAAAAGACTATTAATTTACGACCAATAATAAAATAATAGAAACACAAATGAAACTAAGAAGTAAACGGGTAATAACGCAACAGCATAATCAGAACACATATGAAATATGAATTAACTCAAGTAAGGAAATCATATGACAGCTCAAATAATCAAATCATTCCCAACACAGACTTACAACAAGAATTACCCCGAGGCACTACACCTCGTAACCACAAACTATTGTCACACCTACTTTTTCTACTCCCAAAAGGTTATATAAGGGAGTTTTTTCCAATATAAGTTACAATTGGAACGGGAATATTATTTAGATCAGAGTCATCACTTGGGATAGTTTATAGTGTCCCAAGTCACCAGTTTAGAATCCTGAATCGAGGATATTTGAATCGAGGAGATTTGAATCGAGGAGATTTGAATCCTAAAGTTACTACTTGCGAATATACATTGATATAAATTAACAGGTTTTTAATTACTTAAGAAAGATTGAACCAACTGCAAGCTGTTGATTTAACGAAAGTACATGGGGCTGGGCTCGAAATTGAGCCCACCACTTAGAACGAAGGGCCATATCTTCCCTGCGATGTGATCAGGCAAATAATAGGACCAGCAATACACTAAACTCCACATTACAAGCCATTTATTTAAACATATGAAGCATAAGGAAAAAAGGGTAGGGCTGAAGACTCTTGGGCCTGAAATTGTGCTCAAGATCAAAGGAAAACCAAATCTTGTCATTTTGTGCCTCGAGATTGATCCCAACATTCGAAACAAAGGTCCAAGACCACACCTAAAGTGATCTTGACCAGGCCATCCATTTAGGCCCATTCTTGGCCCAATTTATTAATGAAACCTGTCGGCCTTCTTAGTATACTTAAAAGCAAGTACATAAATTTTAAAAATTGCCGTTAAACAACAACTAATTGTACTTAAATAAACTATACAAAATAGATAACTAAAATAACCAGTTTATACAATTTTAATCATAAGAACTAAGTAATCTAACTACTCATTGACGAAAAGCATCACAAAAATTAAGGCAGCATACTTCCACCCACGAAGATTTGTGATTCAAAATAGCTTGGATTTGCAAGAGTAGCTATAGAGCAACCTCGCAAATCTGTATTTGACTCATTATAGCAGCAGAGAAATGAAACAAATAGTTAGTTCATTATAACCCTTCATGGTTTCAACACACAAGAAAAGATTACCCAAAAATGTCAAAATCCTTTTTAATACTATCTCGCAGACTTCATTAGTTAGTTTACCATGTAAAATAGCAAAACAACAAAATGAGAGGAAGTTTCAGCCTTCACATAGATCCTATTGACTACTTTAAGCATGCTGGACCTTCACATTCTAGCCTAAGGTTTTAAAAAATAAATTTTAAGCTTAAGCATGTAGGAAGAAAAGAAGTCACAAATGATTACTAACCCACATAATAAGGGTCATGCTGATTTTCAAGTAGTAAATCTAAACTAGATCTATACAAGTCCACCAAAATTCACATAAAACTCATTTACTGACGAAATTCGATATTAATCTTTCAATTTCAGAAAAGAAATGACAATACATGAGGAAGGAACTGAAAGTGGTACCTTGAATAAGAAACGCATAAGAAAATAGCAAGTATAAGATGAAGGAAACTGGTTGAAAAACTTCAAAAGAAAAGGAACAACAACAATAGAGCAGTACAACAACAGTAACCCAAATAGATCCCAGAAGAGAGATTTTCAACTTCAAACCATTTTTGACTAATAAAAACCCATAAATCCTAAAAGAAGTTCTTCAATTTTTGCTCAAACCAAAGGAAAATAAGACAGTCAAACTTTTTAGAGTATATTTCTTAAGGCTTCCCAGATCTCCCCTAAATGAGTGATGGGAGGGTGCTACTTATAGGCCTAAAAGGCCATATGCTGAAAATCAAATCAGGGAAGAATTCCCTCATACTGAAAAAGGCATCTTTTTAACCACCTGGGACAACTGGCTGTCCCTTATTAGCTCAATATTTTTGTGCTAACCAAATCGGGATAGTTGCCCCGTATTATAGAAACTTCTTGTACCAGCCTTATCTAAAAAACTTGTTTCATATTCTTCCCAAACCCCTTAAGTTTTCAATTGTTTAACTAAGACACTAGGAGTGTCTAACAATTTACGAATCATGGAAAACACAATCAGAACAAGAAAACATTGGAAAACAAATCAAATAATAAACAGAACTGCAATTAAACCTAGGGTATTGAATATCTAATTGATGAAATCTTGAAACATACAATTAATGAAACCAAGAGACATAAGAAAAGAGAAAATAACCTAAATCATACGGCTAATCAAAGGCAATTAACAAAAAAGGGGAAAACGACCAATAACCAAAAGGAAATCAAAGAAGAAAATGGTATAAGAAATTACCTAATGCTTAATTCTTCCAACAATAAAAATTGTTTTATCTTCGAATTTTGACCCCAAAGTTTTGGGTTACAAATGAACTTTAAACAACCATCAATCCACTTCCCTTATTAAGTGCAATTGTGACAACCCAAAGGGTCATTACCGGATTTCTCTCTTTTTTCGTGCTTCTGAGGCCTTGAAACCCTCACTTTTAGTTACCTCAATTTGCGTGCGCAGTCCCGGTGCATAGCCGGAAAGAGTATATGTTAAATTCTATGAAAAATTTCAAAATGTGGCTTTAAAATGATTAAAGATGATTTTGGTCAACATTTTTGGAAAATGGACCCGGACCCGTGATTTGACGATCCCGGAGGGTCTGTAGAAAAATATAGGACTCGCGCATGTGCCCGAAGTCAAAATACGAGGTCTAGAGCCCGAGACAAGAATTTTTCTGTGAAATTATATTTTTAAAATTGTTAGGGAAGATGGAAAGGAAAATTAATTAAAAAACGGTGGTATCGGGCTCGTATTTTGGTTCCAACACCCGATAGAAGTCTTAAATATGTGTTAAGCACTTTCTGTAAAGTTTGGTCGAAATCGGACCCCATTTGACGTGTTTCGGACCTAAATATCTAAAGTTGGAAGTTTATGAAGTTAGAATGAAAAATGATGATTTTGAGATTTGATTTATTGATTTTGATGTTGTTTTGGCGATTTGATCGCTCTGTTAAGTTCGTAGGATATTTTTGAGTAAGTGTGTGTGTTTGGTTAGGAGCTTCAAGGGCTCGGGAGTGTTTCGGAGGTATCCCAGGACATTTTACACTTAGGAATTGTAGCAGATTTCTCTGCAATTTTTGCCCAGATGTTGCCTTCTTCGCGATCGCGGACTCGATCCCATGTTCGCATAGCTTTGGACCTTCCCTTCTTCACGCTCATGGAACGGCCCCCGCGTTTGCATACTTACAGCTCTTCCTCAACCGTGTTCGCTTCCCCCCTTTACGAGTTAGCGTAAGGCAATCCCAGGGCCCCCACCCGTTTCTCTACGCGTTCGCATTTCCACTATCGCGAACGCAATGCCTCCAGCTTCCTCTATATCGTGAACGCGGCCTATGTGTCACGATCGCGTAGGGTAAAAACCCTTCAGTGATTTTTTAAAAAAATAGAACATTAGATACAGGATTTTCACCATTTTTCTCACACGGACTCTTCTTCCTCACCCTCCATAGACGATTTTGAAGGACCTTTCCACCATAACTTCATAGGTAAGTGTTCCTAACCTTGTTTTCTCTCAATTTCATCAGCTAATCACTTATTTCTAAGCCTAAAAACATGAAATCAAGGTAGAAATTAAGGGCTTTGGGTAGAGTTAGGGTTTTGAGAATTTTGGGTGATTCAATCTCAATTTGGGGTCGAATCTTGAAACAAATTATATATTTGAACTCGTGGGGTTATGGGTGATTAGGTTTTTGTCCGAGCCTCGTGTTTGGACTATGTGGGCTCGGTGTCGAATTTTCGTATTTTTGGAAGAATACTAAAAAATTCACATATAGGATATGGGATGTTGCCATTGATTCCTTATTGATATTATTAAATTAAGCCTAGATATCATTGTTTCGGAGTCGGATTGTAGAGGAGAGGCGGTATTTGAGGATTGATTGCTATTCTTTGGACCGAGTAAGTGTTTGATCTAACTTAGCCATGAGTGAATAGTATTAGAGTATTATTAATTGCTAATTGCTAAATGATCGAGTACGATGTATAGGCATGGTTACGAGTATCTATACACCGGTGTCCAGTATGATCGTGGGTCCTTGTTTGTACTTATTCTGATATTTTTGGGACTCTTCCATGCTAATTTATGAATTCTACATAATGTGAAGATTATGAGGATTAGATATGAATTGTGAATCCTTGGAGCGTTGGCTCAAACGATAAAAATACTATTGAGTAAGAAATGAAAGAAATGGAAAGAGATATGAATAATCCCTTGTCGGGATGGTTCAAGTATATTGATTATCTTCCTTGCAGGGATGTGAAAGTTGTTATTGTTGCTCCCTTACCGAGATTTAGCTGTTTAATTGTGTTTTTCCCTGCCGGGACATTTCTTATTATTTGCTTATTTCCTTCGCCGGTTTGGTTGTGATTGCTGTTTGGGTGAGGAAGAGTGATAATGCACGAAGGGTCACTCCGTGCCATGTTTTGATTACACTTGCATGAAGGGTCATTCCATGCCATGTTTTGATTATATTTGCACGAAGGGTCATTCCGTACCATGTTTTGATTATTTATGCACGAAGGTACATTCCGTGCTCTGATTTGATGATAATTGCACGAAGGATCATTCTGTGCCATGAAATGAGAGTTATGTGAGGGAAAGCACGAAGGGTGATGCCGTACATTTTATTTGATTGATTTGGTGAGAATGAGAGTAAAAGCACGAAGGTTGATGTCGTGCAATTGTTGATTTTCCTGCTTTTGTTAATTATTGTTATCGCCTTGTTTGTTACTTAAGTTGTTGACTTTATATCCGGATTGTACTCCCCCATAGCATGCTTCCCTCCCTCTTAACTATTTAATTTTTGTATTCTTTCCTTTTGTCGCATATATATATATATATATATATATATATATATATATATATATATTGAACTACACAGGTTGATTTGCTAGTCTTGTCTAGCCTCGTCACTACTTCGCCGGGGTTAGGCCAAGCAAATACCAGCACATGGGGTCAGTTGTGCTGATGCTACACTTCTGTGCTCTTTTGCACAGATCACGGTATGGGAGCAACTTTTCGACCACAGTAGTAGGATATTGACCGGTAGCTGACTTCAGTCTAGGGACTTACGGGGTAGCCTAGCTCGCATTCGCAAGCCGAATTCCTTTCCCATATTTCAGTTTTTTTTTCATTGTACTGAGACAGACATTATGTATTTTCTATTCAGACTTTTTTGTAGCACTCTTTAGTGGTTCGTGAGAGAGCGACTCCAGTAATGGGTAGAGAAATATTAAGCTTCCGCATTTTGGGTTTTCAGTTATTTATGTTATAAAAGACTTTCGCTTTTATTTGAAGACTCGTTATTTTGTTATTGTTGTGTTGTCACCCGAAAATGTTTAAAGGCTTGGCTTGCCTAGCTCCAACAGTAGGTGCCATCAGGACTCCCGATGGAGAGAAATCCAGATCGTGAAAAGTTAGTATCAGAGCTCTAGGTTACATGGGTCTCGCTACTCAAGGACAAACTTGGTAGAGTCTGAGGTATCAGTACGGAGACATCTGTATTTATCCCCCAGAGGCTAATGAGTTAGGAAAGTTTCGCATTTGTTCTTTCTTGTCGTGCGGTTCTGTTTCTCAAATATTGATTGTCTTTCTACTCTGTTCTTTTGCATAAGTCGAGAACACGTGGTTCCTCTTCTATCGCACAGCAGCTCGAGCCCCCAGTAGCAGCTCCTGCGAGGGGCAGAGGCCGAGGCCGTGCCAGAGGCCGAGGTAGGAGCAGAGCTTAGCCCCAAACAGCAGACCCAGAGGTGGAGCCTCATATTGACTATGATGAGGAGATTCCATCCCCAGCAGCTCCGATGGCCCTAGCTCGGGTCCCAAGAGGTGTCATGGTCACCCCAGATCTTTAGGACGCTTTAGTCAGATTGGCAGGCTTTATGGAGAGTGTCACTAGAGCAGGTTTACTTCATGTAGCACATGCCATTTCTCAGATTGAAGGAGGGGTTTAGACTCCTGCTACACGTACTCGGGAGCAGGTTGCTCCCCAGGCTCAATTCCCAGTGGTTCAGCCAGCTGTGACAGCTTAGCCAGATATTGCAGCCCAGGCCGGCGATGGAGCGGCTATGTCTTCGGATGCTTTGTGGAGACTTGATCGGTTCTCCAAGCTCTTAACCACCACATTCAGCGGTGCTTTATCAGAGGATCCGTAGGATTTCTTATTCAACTGCTTTGAGATCCTTATGACTATGGGTATTGTGGAGACCAATGGGGTCGACTTCGCCACCTTTTGGCTTGCAGGATCCGGCAAGACTTGGTGGATGGACTATTGCCTATCTAGACCAGCAGGGTCTCCAGCATTGATATGGAATCAGTTCACGGAGTTGTTTGTGGAGAAGTTTCTCCAAGGCATTCAGCGGGAGGCACTTCATAGGTAGTTCGAGCATCTCCAGCAGGGCTCCATGACAGTTACACAATATGAGACTCGGTTCATTGATTTCACACGCCATGTTATTTTTATACTCCCCATAGAGCGAGAGAGGGTTCGAAGGTTTATTGATGGATTGATTCAGCCGATCCGTCTCCAGATGGCCATGGGAGCCTGTAGTGAGATTTCTTTTCAATAGGTGGCCAATGCGGCCCGCAGAGTTAAGATGGCCCTTGCACGGGGAGGTGGTCAGGTGTCGGATAAGAGGCCTCGTCATTCTGCTAGGTTCAGTGGTACCTCGTCTGGAGGTAGGGATTCTTATGGTAGAGGCCATTCAGCGAGGCCCTTTCAGTCAGCGCTCTAGGTCTCACATGGTACTTTAGGTGGTCGTGGCTCTCAGCTGCAATATTCTGACCAGCAGCTTCACAGTTCCCCATTAGCACCTATCAGCGCACCACCACTCTATTATTATCAGCAGTCGCGGGCTTGCTACACTTGTGGAGACACGAGACATATTGCCAGGTATTTCCCCCGAGCTTCTGACAACTCTTAGTAGTGGGGTCCTCGTCCTATGATTCATGCATAAAGTGATCCACAGGCCGTCCAGCCAGCAAGAGGCGGGAGTAGAGGCTATAGGGGTTGAGGTAGGGTTCATAGAGATGGAGCTCGGACCGCCAGAGGTATAGGTCAGCCAGCAGCCGATCATCCTATAGATATAATTCAGGGAGGTGGGGCCCTAGCCCCGTTGTTATGCTTTGCAGCCAGGCCGGAGGCTGAGTCTTCAGATGCTATTATTGCACGTACTATTCTAGTCTGTGATAGGGATACTTTAGTGCTATTTGACCCTGTGTTCTACGTATTCATATGTGTCGTCTTATTTTGCACGCTACCTGGCTATGCCCAGTGATGCTTTGGGTATCTCTGTTTATGTATCTATACTGGTGGGTAATTCTATAGTGGTCGATCGGGTTCATTGTTCTTGTATGGTAGTGTTTGAAGGTCTTGAGAGCCGTGTTGATTTATTGCTCTTAGACATGGTTGATTTCAACGTCATATTAGGGGTGAATTGGTTGTTCTAGTATCATGCTATCTTGGATTGTCACGCCATGACCGTGACCTTGGCTTTCCCAGATTTGTCCTGATTGGAGTGGAGAGGGACCCCAGTTCATGCCACCCACAGTGTTATTTCATATGTAAAGGTTCGACGCAAGGTGAAGAAGGGGTGTTTAGCGTATTTGGCATGTGTTCGCGATTCTAGAATAGAGGTCCCTTCTATTGACTCTGTTCCTATTGTTCGGGAGTTCCTCGAGGTTTTCCCTTCATACCTTCCGGGTATGCTACCCGATAGGGATATTCACTTCCGTATTGATCTGGCCCCAGGCACGCAACCCATTTCTATTCTGATGTATTGCATGGCCCCGCCAGAGTTGAAGGAGTTAAAGGACCAGTTGTAAGATTTGCTAGAGAAGGGTTTTATCAGGCCTAGCATTTCTCCTTGGGGTACGCCAATGTTATTTGTAAAGAAAAAAGATGGATCGATGAGGATGTGCATTGATTACCGGCAGTTGAACAAGGTGACGATAAAGAACAAGTATCCGCTATCGAGGATTGATGATTTATTTGACCAGCTTTAGGGTGCAAAGGTGTTTTCAAAGATATACTTGAGATCGGGCTACCATCAGCTGAGGATTAGTGTAAGGCACCATGAAATCCCTACTCGAAAACCCGGATCCCGTGGTGCCAAATTAGGAACATGTGTTAGAAATTAGTGAATTGCTTCGCGGCGATCTTGCTCACCGCGGCGCGGACCTTTTTGGATTGAATAATGCACTAAAAAGTCAAGAATAAGTTTTCGGAAAAATAAAAGAAATGCGGTCCATAATGCGGTTGCATAATTGAAATGCGGACCGCATATCTGCCGCAAAGTGAGGCAGAATGTTGGTTAAAATTGAAGTCAGTAATGCGGTTGCATAATCGAAATGCGGACCGCATAGTCATCGCATATTTTCCTTTGACTTGTGCGAGGGTCAGTTCTGCGGTGTACTTTGCGACCGCACAACATGAATGCGGACCACAGTCTTACCGCAGACCGAGTCAAAATGTTTAGTTTTTGGGGAGCATTCGGCGGTCCATTATGCGGACCGCATGTTTACTCTGCGATCGCAAATGGTACCGCATACTTGACTCGGGCTCCAATTTTCTAATTTTATAACCCGACCCAATGTCGATATATTACACCCTACCCTTCATTTTAGGCTTATTTTCTGATACATTTGGAGAGAGAGAGAAGGGGGTCCTAGAGGGAAAAGGAGTTCTTCATCAATATTTCTCCATAATTTCTTGCTTAAACATTGAAAATTCGTCAAGAAAGGCACCTTGGTCATCTTACTAAAAAGGTAAGGGTCTAAAATCCAAGCTCTTAATTTCCAGATATAACTAGGATAGACCATTAGAAGGGTAATTGATGAGGATAGAAGTGGATATCTTTCATGCATGAGTTCTTAAGAGTATTTTGTTAGGTCTTGAGCTAAGGATGGGATGAGGGATGGTAGGATCTTTCACAAAATGGTTTTAAAAGCATGATACCCACTTAGTGTTTGAAAATATGCTCAAATGAACTAGAAATATGATCACCTCTCTAATTTGTGGTTCGATTTCTCATGTTCCTAAGATATTGACGTTGCTAAGAATCTCGGAGTATAGTAGGACTTAAGGAAAGCTCAATCGAGGTATG
>MU751712.1:156043-195495 GCA_026770625.1 Nicotiana glauca
ATGGAAATGAATCGAATAAGGAAGGGTGAAATAAATATAAAATAGTCTCAAATCTTATGAGCTAACTTCCAAAAGTAGAATGGCCTAACGATCTTATACCCGAACTACGCCCATAAATGGCTGTTTTATATAATATTTTGCCTTACAGATACGATCCGCTCAAGGTGTGATATAATTGTTGGTTGGTATATTCCTATTTGGGAAGAGTCCTTTATGCTTGATAGTTCTATCTCTGTTGGATTTGAAAATACAAAAAAAATTTCAGAATATTTGGTATATTGATATTGGTTGGTGATCTTTGGAAATAAAGGGATGAAAATTTGAAAAACCTAATACGGCCATCGTGCCATGAATAAAAAATCTTGTGAATGGCCAAATGGGCAAAGGAAATACTGTTGTTGTTGGTGACTGGAAATACTAATGGGAATCAATAAATTGTGAAAGAGATTGAGGTAAGCATGGTTGCGTTTATGACATATTTGTATACTTGTATTTATACTGCAATTGTGTGCAATACTAAATTGAATCAACTATGTTTTCGGGAGTATCTTTAGCAACACCGAGGAAGGATCACGACCCGGATTCCCCACCATCGGGATCGTGATGGCGCCTACTCGTGGTAGCTAGGCAAGCCAATTTACTCACCATCTTTCCATTAATAAAAACCATCCTGTTGTCAATTTAATAACATGAATAATAGTAATAGCATTAAATGCGGAAGTCCACTTTCATAAGTTTGAATATAAATGTGGAATACTCAACATAAATCCTCTAACCAAGATGTGGAGTCACTAACTCACGAACCACTAAGAATAACTACATATAATGGTCTGAAAGAAATATAACAACCGTTTGTCTCGAAACAATGAGACTACAACATAAACGAAAACATAAGAAGAGACGACGGGCCTGCGGGCGCCTGCAAGCTACCTCAGTCTCGGGGGTATGAAATCCTGCTATCAAACTACTCCTGCTGCTGCTTCTCAAAACCTGAACTTGTGCAAAAACGCACAGGAGTGTAGTATCAGGACAACTGAAATCATGTGCTGGTAAGTGCCCAGCCTATCCCGGCGAAGTAGTGACAAGCCTAGGACCAGACACTCACATAAACCTATGCAGTTCTATATACATATGTACCACAAAACAACAGAAATACTAAACTAAACAAAGAGAAAGGGAGGGAACATGCTATGGGGAGCTCAATTGGATATACATAATTTAACAGTTAAATAGAAACAGAGTGCAACAATAATTATCATAAAATAAGAAATTTAATAGTTGCACGGCATCACCCTTCGTGCTTTTACTCTCATCCTCACCCAAACAATCAAATAAAAGTGCACGGCATCACCCTTCGTGCTTTTACTCTAATCCTCACCCAAAAGTTCAAATAAAAGTGCACGGCATCACCGTTCGTGCTTTTACTCTCATAACTCACATTCATGGAACGGAATGTTCCTTCGTGCATAATATAATTAAAAATGGTACGGAATGTTCATTCGTGCATAAATAGTTAAAACATGGCACGGAATGATCCTTCGTGCGAATATAAATAGAAATGGCACGGCATCACCCTTCGTGCTTTATCACTCTTCCTCACCCAAACAACAGTCACAATCAACGGGCAAGAAGAATGAAATAAATAACAAGTACCATCCCGACAAGGGAGTAACAATAACACAATAAGGTCCCAGCAAGGGAACAACAACAACAACAACAACAACAATAAAGTCCCGGCAAGGGAACAAATAACAACAACTTTCACAACCCAGCAAGGGCTCAATAATTTAACCATCTCAGCAAGGGATTAATCATAATTTAGCTTAGGAGAGTTCCACATTAGTTCACAGCATGTACCAACAAACGACTCACGGTCATGCTAGACTCCGGTGTATAGACACTAATCACCACGCCTATACACCGCGCTTGATCATTTAGCAATCAGCAAGTTATTTTACTCTAATCCTATTCCCTCAAGCTAGGATAGATCAAACACTTACCTCAACAGCTTATAGTCAACTCAGTCCTCAAGCAATGCCTTTCCTTTCGAATTTCGCTCCAATTCAATCGTATCTATAAACAATGTATTTAATATCATCAATTCTACTCAACAAACGAGTCCAATCACTTAATTAAAGTCCTCCTAACATGCTTTCCAAAAATTGCAAAACCAACCCGGGCTCGATTGGTCAAAACACGAGGTTCTAACCAAAATAAATCCACCCATAACCCCACGAATCCAAAGATATAATTTGTTTTAAGATTCGACCCTAAATTGGGGTTGAATTACCCAAAATTCTCCAAAAACCTAACTTTGCTCAAAATCCATGATTTCTACCTTGGTTTCATGATTTAGGCTTAGAAACTAGTTAATTAAAGAAAAGTGAAGGAAATAAGCGGAAAATCACTTACTCAAAGGGTCTTGAAGCTTGGGGGCGTTAATGGCTTCCTAGGGCTTGGGGGAGAAGAAGACTCGTGTAAAAATTAGGAAATCCCATGTTCTGGTTATGTTTTTAAACAAAGAAAATCGCTGGGCAAAATTACCTTACGCGATCGCGATACCAGGGATGCGAATGCGAAGGGTAAACTGGGTAGAGCATTGCGTTCGCGATAGAGAAGCTGCGAACGCGAAGACGAAGAGGCTGGGGGTCCAGGGATTGCATTATGGGAACGCGGGGACAGGATCGCGAACGCGTAAGGGAAAGGGCCATAACAACGCGATCGCGGGTCAATGAATGCGAACGCGATGAAGGGGGAACCCACAGATACGCGAACGCGTAGGAAGCATCGCGCTCAGGAAGCGTCGCGATCGCGATGAGAAAAAAAGGGGCCTGCACTGCTGAAGCGAAATCTGCAATATTTCTAAGGGAAAAATCACCCCGACACACCTTCGAAACACTCCCGAGCCCTCGGGGCTCCTAACCAATCACACATGCTAACTCAAATACATCATACAAACTTGCTCGAGCGATCAAATCGCTAAAATAACATCAAATTCAAAGAATCACCCCTCAAAACTCATAAATTTCATTTCAAAGTTCATCAACCTCTAATATTTGATATTTAGGTCCGAAACACGTCAAACGACGTCCGATTTCGACCAAACTTTACAGATAGCGCTTAACACATATTTAAGACATGTAACGGGCCTCAGAACCAAAATACGAGCCTGATACCTATATTTTCTAACTCATTTTCGTTTTTATTTTTCCTTAATAATTTCAGAAAACAATTTAACAGAAAAATTCATATCTCGGGATCTAGGCCTCGGAATTCGACTCCGGGCACATGCCCGAGTCCCATATTTTTCTACGGACCTTCCGGGACCGTCCAAACTCGGGTCCAGGTCCGTTTAACAAAAATGTTGACCAAAGTCAACTATATCAATATTAATATTAACATTCTTTAAATTTTTCACAGAATTCACATATTTCAACATAAAATTTTTCCAGCTACGCGCCCAGACTGCGTACGCAAATCGAGGTAATATAAAATGAGATTTTCAAGGCCTCGGAAGCACGGAACAAATGAGGAAAATAGGTGATGACCCTTTGGGTCGTCACATCCTCCACCTCTAAAACAACCGTTCGTCCTCGAACTGACAAGAGAAGGAAGTACCTGAGTCGGGGAACAAATGTGGATAACGGCTCCGCATATCAGACTCGAACTCCCAGGTCGATGCCTCAGGAGGCTGACCTCTCCACTGAACACGCACGGAAGGAAAGCTCTTCGACCTCAGCTGTCGAACCTGTCGGTCTAGAATTGCTACCGGCTCCTCCTCGTAAGACAGACCCTTGTCCAACTGGACCGTGCTAAAATCTAACACATGTGTAGGATCGCCGTGATACCTCCGAAGCATAGATACATGGAAAACTGGATGCACGGCTGATAAGCTAGGTGGCAATGCAAGCCTATATGCCACCTCTCCCACTCGATCAAGTATCTCAAACGGACCAATGTACCTAGGGCTAAGCTTGCCCTTCTTCCCAAATCTCATCACGCTCTTCATAGGCGATACACGGAGCAACACTCGCTCTCCACCCATTAAATCCACATCTCGAACCTTGCGATCCGGATAACTCTTTTGCCGCGACTGAGCCGAACGAAGTCTGTCCTAAATGATCTTGACCTTATCCAAGGCCTCTTGGACTAAATCTGTACCCAACAACCGAGCCTCTCCTGGCTCAAACCATCCGACTGGGGACCGATATCGCCTACCATACAACATCTCATAAGGAGCCATCTAAATGCTGGACTGGTATCTGTTGTTGTAGGCGAACTCTGCTAATGGTAGAAATTGGTCCCAAGAGCCTCCAAAATCAATAACACAGGCTCGGAGCATATTCTCCAATATCTGAATAGTCCTCTCGGACTGACCATCTGTCTGAGGATCGAATGTTGTACTCAACTGAACCTGAGTGCCTAACTCCTACTGGACTGCTCTCCAAAAGCGTGAGGTAAACTGCGTACCCCGATCCGAAATGATAGACGTCGGCACACCATGAAGGCGGACAATCTCTCGGATGTAGATCTTAGCTAATCTCTCTGATGAATATGTGGTGGCTATAGGAATGAAATGTGCTGACTTGGTCAGCCTATCAACAATGACCCAATTTGCATCAAACTTCTCTCGGGTCATCGGAAGTCCAGTAACGAAATCCATGATAATCCTCTCCCACTTCCACTCGGAAGCTCAATTCTCTAAAATAAACCACCAGGTCTCTGATGCTCATATTAACCTATTGACAGTTCAAACACCGCGCTACATATGCCACAATATCATTTTTCATTCTACGCCACCAATAATATTGCCGCAAATCCTGATACATCTTTGCTACGCCTGGATGAATAGAATACCGGGAACTGTAAGCTTCCTCTAAAATCAATTCTCGAAGTCCATCAACATTTGGCACACAAATTGCAAATCTCAAAACTCCATCAACATCTAAGTGACCTTTTTGGCACTTCCTCGCTGAACCGTGTCTTTAAGGACACATAAATGAGGATTATCAAATTGCTGATCGCGGATACGCTCCAATAATGAAGAGCGAGCGACCGTGCAAGCTATCACTCGACTACACTCAGAAATATCCAACCTCACAAATCGGTTGGCTAAGGCCTGAACCTCTAAAGCAAGCATCCTCTGACTGACCGGAATATAAGCAAGACTCTTGTGATCGGTGAATACTTCACATGCCACACCACACAAATAATGTCTCCATATCTTCAATGCATGAACAATCGCCGCCAACTCCAGGTCATGTACTGTATAGTTCTTTTCATGAATATTCAATTGCCTCGAAGCATAGGCAATAACTTTGCCATCCTGCATCAACACTACACCAAGCCCAATACGGTAAGCATCACAATAGACCGTATAGGGTCTCGAATCCTGTGGGCAAAATCAACACCGGTGCTGTGGTCAAGGCTGTGTTGAGCTTTTGAAAGCTTGCCTCATATTCATCTTACCATTTGAACTGGACACCGTTCTGGGTCAAGCCGGTCATCGGGGTTGTAATAGATGAAAACCCCTCCACGAACCGTCGATAATAACCTGCTAATCCCAAGAAGCTCCAGATCTCTGTGGCTGATGTTGGTCTAGGACAGTTCTTGACTGCCTCAATCTTCTTGGGATCCATCTGAATACCCTCTACTGATACAATATGACCGAGAAATGCAACTGAACTCAACCAGAACTTACACTTTGAAAATTTTGCATATAGCTGACTACGTTTTAGAGTCTAAAGAGCGATTCTGCGGTGCTTCTCATGCTCCTCCTGACTGTGGGAGTGCATCCATATGTCATCAATGAAGACTATCACGAGCAAGTCTAAATAAGGCATGAACACTTGGTTCATCAAATCCGTAAGAGCTGCTGGGGCATTTGTCAGCCCAAAAGACATGGCCAGGATCTCATAATGTAACTTATCTCTTTATTTGCACATCTCAATATTCCAAATTTTCCTAACTCCCAAGTTTTTCAAAAACTTCGGCAGAGTCTCCCCTGTAATTGGACCTATCCACCTGTCAGTGTGATATCAAAGCAACTCCCAGCAATATTTCCACAACTCGACTACGCACCATAAAGTATATATCAAAAACAAAAATGGCTAAGTATGAATAGAAATTATACCAGAATTGTGAAATAAGCCTAACAGGCATGATTACCATTTAAAATATAGTACAAAAAGTTTAATTTCATAAAAGGACAATTTTGAACACATAAACTTTCCACCACCAGGACCTTGTCCTTATATAACATCCACCGCAGCTCGTAGCTCAGTTAAAAATATTTCACATTATATAAAATTTTGAGGATCTCGTCCTCAACTCTTGAATCACAAGTACTTGCACATTGTGCCAACTGAAATTTTTCATCTTTCTTCTTTTCAATAATTCCGTCAAGAAAATGACAACATATAGTGAACCCTCATACCGATAGGGCGTATAATTTACAATTGAAATTAATTATCCTGAAATCACATCAAAACCCACTGTAGTAAGTAAAAAAAAAATTCACTTTTAGCCTCATAAATATTCTTAGTTACCAACACACACAATAATAGGGATAGCTATCTCCATATAATAGCCGAACATGAGTATTCACACAAGTAGATTTAAGGATTACGAAGCTCACTCATGAGTGGAGCATATTAAGAGGACTCGCCTAAATTTTTCAAAACCAAATCAAATTAAGGAAAAAAATATCCTTTTCGTAACGATCAGAATTGTACATGTGATGACACCATCTGGTGTAGTGACCTCAACCATACCGTAGGAATTATATCAACAGCTGGGTCTCCACCTCTAGGAGTCTCACCTCCACCTCTAACATCCTGACCTCTGTCTCTGGCTGGTCCTGTAAGATAAATATTAACTTCAATGAAGCACGTAGCTTGAGTTCTTTCCTAAATTATATTTCTCCAAACTACCGTATTCACAACAATTCCTTTGAGTTTCAGCTAACTTATTGAACATCACGACATATTCGGACACTGTAATGGTGACCTGTCACAACCGTTCAGATTGCATATGCCACAAATTGCAAAGAATCCGGGAGGTAAACTCCTTCAAAACATTTATTAAAAACAGAGTTGAGTAGGCAGTGTTGCATTGGCCAGTCTGCCCTCTTTTGCTATGCTGGCTCGACACTGCTGAGCTGCCCCATTTACTCATATACTCTTCGTTATCCTTTGGGGCAATTCTTACCCCTTGTAGAGTACCAAACCTTAAATATATATAGTTTGTTTGGGGGACCTTTCCGTACCATATATATATATTCCAAGCCAAAACTGACATAACACATGGCCATACAGTCCATTCACTAATAGTGGAATTCTCCATTTGGCGCTAAGTCAAAGTCACAACATCCGATAATCCACAATATTAGTCCTTCACAACTCAAATAAATAAACCAGACATAAAGGTCCGTTGAACCCTTGCATGATTCATTAGGTGATCTCTTGATATGCCTATATCTTCCGTTGTAACCACAACTAGTTTGGTAATTACATTATCATTCCACTACTTTTATTTTCCATCCGAAGAATAGTAAAATCAACCCTCTCGCTTTCAACTATTCCCACGTTCTGCAATACCTCATAGCAGCGGTCAAGAAAAATCTCGTGTGTTCTCAAAAGGATGCACCGCTGAAGGTGGTAGTGAATAGTTTGGTGAAACCTATCCGACCTCCCCAAAACTTCTGAAGGCGTAGTTGATCTAACACCGGCCTGTGCGTTGTTCGGCTGAAGAAGAGGTACGTGACTTCACCAGTCGTGGAAAGACAAGAGTATAAATTCAATTAGCTTTGACAAACAGAACCGCACGACAAGAAAGAAAAAGAGAGGTTTTTCCTAACTCAGTAGACTCTGAGGAACAAGTATAGACGTCTCCGTACCTACTCCTTAGACTCAACTAAGTTTGTTCGTGAGTTGTGAGACCTATGTAACCTAGTGCTTTGATACCAACTTCTCACGACCCGGATTCCCCACCATCGGGATCGTGATGGCGCCTACTCGTGGTAGCTAGGAAAGCCAATTTACTCACCATCTTTCTATTAATAAAAACCATCCTGTTGTCAATTTAATAACATGAATAATAGTAATAGCATTAAATGCGAAAGTCTACTTTCATAAGTTTGAATATAAATGTGAAATACTCAACATAAATCCTCTACCCAAGATGTGGAGTCACTGACACACGAACCACTAAGAATAACTACATATAATGGTATGAAAGAAATATAACAACTGTTTGTCTCGATACAATGAGACTACAGGATAAACGAAAACATAAGAAGAGACGCCGGGCCTGCGGGCGCGTACAAGCCACCTCAGTCTCGGGGGTATGAAATCCTGCTATCAAACTACTGCTGCTGCTGCTGCTCAAGACCTGGACCTGTGCAAAAACGCACAGAAGTGTAGTATCAGCACAACCGACCCCATGTGCTGGTAAGAGCCCGGCCTATCCCGGCGAAGTAGTGACAAGCCTAGGACTAGACACTCACATAAACCTGTGCAGTTCTATATACATATGTACCACAAAACAATAAAAATACTAAACTAACAAATAGAAAGGGAGGAAACATGCTATGGGGAGCTCAATTGGATATACATAATTTATCAGTTAAATAGAAACATAGTGCAACAATAATTATCACAAAATTAGAAATTTAATAGTTGCACGGCATCACCCTTCGTGCTTTTACACTCATCCTCACCCAAATAATCATATCAAAGTGCACGACATCACCCTTTTTTCTTTTACTCTCATCCTCACCCAAACAATCAAATAAAAGTGCACGGCATCACCCATCGTGCTTTTACTCTCATCCTCACCCAAACGTTCAAATAAAAGTGCACGGCATCACAGTGCTTTACTCTCATAACTCACATTCATGGCACGGAATGTTCCTTCGTGCATAATATAATTAACAATGGCACGGAATGTTCCTTCGTGCATAAATAGTTAAAACATGGCACGGAATGATCCTTCGTGCGAATATAAATAGAAATGGCACGGCATCACCCTTCGTGCTTTATCACTCTTCCTCACCCAAACAACAGTCACAATCAACGGGCAAGAAGAATGAAATAAATAACAAGTACCATCCCGAAAAGGGAGTAACAATAACAAAATAAGGTCCCAGCAAGGGAACAATAACAACAACAACAATAAGGTCCCAGCAAGGGAATAAATAACAACAACTTTCACAACCCGGCAAGGGCTCAATAATTTATCCATCCCGGCAAGGGATTAATCATAATTTAGCTTAGAAGAGTTCCGCATTAGTTCACAACATGTACTAACAAATGACTCACGGTCATGCTAGACTCCGGTGTATAGACACTGATCACCACGCCTATACATCGCAGTAGATCATTTAGCAATTAGCAAGTTATTTTACTCTAATCCTATTCCCTCAAGCTAGGATAGATCAAAAACTTACCTCGACGGCTTATAGTCAACTCAGTCCTCAAGCAATGCCTTTCCTTTCGAATTTCGCTCCAATTCAATCGTATCTATACACAATGTATTTAATATCATCAATTCTACTCAACAAACCAGTCCAATCACCTAATTAAAGTCCTCCTAACATGCTGTCCAAAAATTGCAAAACCAACCCCGGGATCACTTGGTCAAAACACGAGGTTCGAACCAAAATAAATTCACCCATAACCCCACGAATCCAAAGATATATTTTGTTTTAAGATTCGACCCCAAATTAGGGTTGAATTACCTAGAATTCTCCAAAAACATAACTTTGCTCAAAACCCATGATTTCTACCTTGGTTTCATGATTTAGGCTTAGAAACTAGTTAATTAATGAAAGAAAAGTGAAGGAAATAAGCGGACAATCACTTACTCAAAGGGTCTTGAAGCTTGGGGGCGTTAATGGCTTCCTAGGGCTTGGGGGAGAAGAAGACTCGTGTAAAAATTAGGAAATCCCATGTTCTGGTTCTATTTTTATCAAAGAAAATCGCTGGGCAAAATTAACTTACGCGATCGCGATACCGGGGATGCGATCGCGAAGGGTAAACTGGGTAGAGCATGGCGTTCGCGATGGAGAAGCTGCGAACGCGAACAGGAAGAGGCTGGGGGTCCGAGGATTGCACTATGCGAACGCGGGGACAGGATCGCGAACGCATAGGGGAAAGGGCCATAACTACGCGATCACGGGTCAATGAATTCGAATGCGATGAAAGGGGAACCCACAGCTACGCGAACGCGCAGGAAGCGTCGCGATCGCGATGAGAAAAAAGGGGCCTCCACAGCTGAAGCAAAATCTGCAATATTTCTAAGGGAAAAATCACCATGACACACCTCCGAAACACTCCCGAGCCCTCGGGGCTCCTAACCAATCACACACGCTAACTCAAATACATCATACAAATTTGCTGAAGCGATCAAATCGCTAAAATAACATCAAATTCAAAGAATCACCCCTCAAAACTCATAAATTTCATTTCAAAGTTCATCAACCTCTAATATTTGTTATTTAGGTTCGAAACACGTCAAACGACGTCCGATTTCGACAAAACTTTACAGATAGTGCTTAACGTATATTTAAGACTTGTACCGGGCATCGAAACCAAAATACGAGCCCGATACCTATATGTTCTAACTCATTTTCATTTTCATTTTTCCTAAATAATTTCAGAAAACAATTTAACAGAAAAATTCATATCTCGGGCTCTAGGCCTCAGAATTCGACTCCGGGCACATGCCCGAGTCCTATATTTTTCTATGGACCTTCCTGGACCGTCCAAACTCAGGTCCGGGTCCGTTTACCAAAAATGTTGACCAAAGTCAACTATATCGATATTAATATCAAAATTCTTTAAATTTTTCACAGAATTCACATATTTCAACAAAAAAAATTTTCGGCTACGCGCCCAGACTGCGCACGCAAATCAAGGTAATATAAAATGAGTTTTTCAAGGCCTCGGAAGCATGGAACAGATGATGAAAACAGGTTATGACCCTTTGGGTCGTCACAGTTGGGTCAAAAGACTCATTCCTGAAACTACGGTGTAGGGGTGCATCGAGCTTATTCCCCTTAACTGGGATGATCTTGGCAACATTGAAATTTGGTAACGCCAACCCACATGGCATATGTAGGAAGGCAGCTTAGCCAATCGGGCCGTGATCGGACGCCATGCCGCACACATGGTGGTATAGTGCTGGAAATCAATAAATTTGGAAATTTGATACTTGGGAAATCAAAAACTGGAAATTTGTGATTTGGTATATGTCTCTAAAAAGGGATGACTTAGCCGATCGTGTCGTGATCGGACTCCGTGCTATCAAAGACGGTGGTAAATCTTGTATCGGTGCTAGAGATCTCCCAACTAAACAAAAAGTATATATATATATATATATATATATATATATATATATATATTATTTTCATAAAGTAGAGAACCAACATGTTTCATAAATGGGGTGTTAGAATATTGTTGATCTTGACTTATTGTTTGTGAATTCTTTGCTTGTATGGATATTCTACTCTGAAATAGTACTTTTAGCCTTATATACTAGTGCTATTCGACGGCACTAACGTCCCTTTTGCCGGGGGCGCTACAATCGTGTTATGATTGTAGGTGGTTTTACAGCAGGTATTCCAGTCCACCGGTGGTAGCACCTCCTCCTCTTTTATTCAACTATGTTGGTGAGCCCCACTCTATCCCAGGGTCATGTTATGTATCTTTTGTTCCTTTTTAAAAAAAATATATTTTGAGATATAGCCGGAGCCTTGTTATTGGCATTTCTCTATTTCTCTTATATTGAATTTAGAGGCTCTATAGACTATTATGGGTGGAGGTTGATGTTGGGAGTCTGAGCTAGAAATGTTGGTACTTGACAAGCATGTTTTTCATTAAATTTGTAAACTGGTAATATTTTGAAAAACTAAATGAAGCAATTACAAAGAATGAAAAGAGGGTTGCTAACAACAGATTTTCCTTGCGTTTTACTAAATGGGATAATATCCCCTCTTTAATCATAAACTAGTTTGGGGTAGAAGGAAATATAGCAGGCTTGCTTAGTCGGGTTTACTCGGTTGAGCGCCGGTCGCGCTCCTCGGATTTTGGGGCGTGACAAACTTGGTATCAGAGCCTAAGGTTTTAAAGTGTCCTAGGATGTCTCGGAGCCGTGTCTAGTAGAGTCCTTTTTTTGGGTGTGTTGTCGACCACATCTATAAGTTGGAGGCTATTTGGACATTTAGGAATTTCACCCTTCTTTGAAATTCTGGATCGTGCTATAGATCTCAAGATAGAGATCTAATTTCCTTGTTACGTTCTATTTCTCAGATGAGTAATCCATGAGTGCAAAGTAGCGAAGAAGGAGTAACCCCGCCATTGAATAATAATTTAAGGGAGATTGCGCGTGAATTCGTAGGGAGGATGCGTCAAGTTGTTGAAGGATTGGAGGAAATTGTTGCTAAGGGAAGTGTCTTTGTCCTTGTTAATATCTCTGCATCACCTGAGAGTGCGATGAGAGCATCTAAGAAACGAAAGAGGGTTGTTGGTACTAATAAGCCGGAATGCTCAGAGTTCAAGAAGCGTCACTTGGGAAGATGTTGGATGACTCTTGAAATATGTTATGGTTGTGGAAAGAGGGGGCACAAGAAGGATAAGTGCCCTAGGTTGGGTCACCTATCGCGGTCTGCTCGGTATGTGGGAAGGAACATATAATGCCGTGTCATGAGCAAGCCCAATAATGTGTTTAGGGCGGTAGGTCAGGGAAATTCCAAGGGCCCGTACAGCAAACCAATACTGGGATGGGTACTCTCGCATTGGAAGCTTGGGGAAAGGACAAGGGGGAAGTCTATAGTGTATACAAGGATGGCGATTATCTGGTCGGTGGGGCGAGTCAGTTTAGTAGACCTCGCCCGCGTTATGTGAAATGTGGGAAATGTCATCTGGGAATATGTCGCTATGGTACTAATGCGTGCTATAAGTGTGGTATGTTAGGTCACCTTCAATGAGACTGTCATTTACGTAGCCAGATCACAGGCAGGGGTGCAGCACATCCAGCTAGTTCTACAGCTACTTCATCTATAGCGCCTTCAGGACACGGAACTGTCGGGGGTGATATTCGGAGCTTGGGAGGGACCAACAAGTTCTATGCCATAAGGAAGAATCAGGGGTCGGAGTCTTTTCCGGGTGTTGTTACAGGTATATTTACTTTTCAATCGCGTGATGTATGTGCTCTTTTGATTCCAGTTTCGCTTTGCCATATGTCAACCCTTACATTGTTGTTGAATTTGGGATAGAGTCAGGATGACCTAATAGTCCTTTTTATGTATATATCCTTTGAGCGAGATGTATTACTCTTGAAGCCTCTTCATTACAATTATCTTACATGCACCCTCCTGTGGAATTGAGTCTTACAATGATTTCCTGAATAGAGTCAGAATCCGAGGGTAACTATTTCCACTTGCTTTTCTAGACTCTTACTAAGAAACCATATCTTTTTTTTTCTTACAAGTGATTTTACTCAAAAGATAACATGTATTCACTCGTGCTTATGTAAAAATCGTCATACAATTTGCCTATGTGCTACCAAATTCGGAGTAAAGCAGCCCGGTATTGTGGACCTTCTTGAGTCACTCTTTTCTCCCCAGTGTAAATGGCTTCTGCGGTTCAAATAACCACTCTACTCCTTTGTTACTATTATCATAAAGTTTCTCACTATCTAGTGACATGAGAGCCTGTCTCAGCTCCTATTATGGGTGTGCATATCAGTTTAACAAGGCGGTCATCTATATAAGCTTCTAAGAAATTTGAGATCTTCACAAACCCCCTACAAGAAGGCCTTTTCTTTTCCTATTGCAGTATGACTTTCATTCTCACTTAAATTGTTCCACAGTAAGTAACGCATTTTATTTCTAGTATTGAAGTTGCTATAAAGTGGCCAGGTATCGCAGCCGTAGAATTAAGATATCAGGACCATGTCAATATTTCTCATAAGAAAAGAGTCTATTACCTCTCCAGTCGGTACCTGAAACCCCCCTCCATATTTTTAATGAGTCCTGGTAATGTAGACTCAATCACGAAAGGTTCGTATTAGGTGTATCAGGTTTGGCGCATATCATATTAATTTGAAAGGGCAAGTTGTCATATCTTCATCATCTTTCGTATAGGATAAACTATCAAGAAGGGTTGAGTGGTTCGGATTATACTAACCTCACAAGTACTTAACTTCTATTTTATTATCATGGGCTTATGGCACAGGGTCCAAGTATCAATCAACATTAGGAGTATAACTAGACGTTATATCTTGAAACCCCTATCTCATACAAGGTGTCAGAGTATTCCCGCTCTTGAAAATTCGATCTTCTCCACACTCCAGGAGTCGATCGGTGTACGTACTTGGATATTCCTCCGTGAATGATTTCTCTTACCGGTATGCTATCTAAACTTCATGCCTTATTATTCCAACCCATGATTGTATCACAACAATTAATCATGTCATCATAATCCGTAGTAAGTGTTATACCGTATGGGCTCAAGCATGTCAAGGGATAGCGTCATCCTGCGGTCGACCGAATTGGGTAGGAAATCTATGGTTGTATTCATTCTAGCCCTCTCAGAATAATGGTTAAAAGTCGCAAATGTTTAAACTTGGGTGTTCGGCATAAGGATCTAGAGTTAAAGAAAGTGCGCAAACTATTCTCAAGGTTTCTTCTAGAAAAATGCCATGAAATTGTTCCTAAGGGTAAAATAGATGTAGTACATTTTAGAATTTAAGAAGCCTTAAAAGAGATGGTTCAAGTTATGAGTACGATGTCGCCATGTCGTATCGTTGCCCTCCATGATTCTGGTGTTCCATGTATATGTGTCTAAAGAGGAGATTGGGAACCTTTGGTGTATCATTCCAATGGAAATTATTGAAGGTGAAGTTAATAGGTAGTTAACTTATGCGATGTATCTAGCCGTCACTCTTGTTATATGAGTTTGGAGGTTGGGATTGTTTCCTTAAGTATGTTGTGGAAAAGCTTGTAAATTGATAAGGCCACCTTGAAGGCTGAAAGTATTGTGGAAAGAAAATATTTTTGCTTGATTGTGTTACAATTGGTTTTGAGTTGAAACGTACCTTATAGGTATTGTGATTTTAAAAATGTGCAATCCATATCCAGGTATCATCGTGATAGCATGGTGCTTATAATACTGAGGTTCTTATCATTGACGAATACATTATGGTGATTTGTCGAGTTATGGATGTGTTTTTAGGATGGTTTTGGTGGTTCTCTGATAGGTGGATAGGTCTAGTTACAAAGGAGACTCTGCCGAAATTTCTGAAAAATATAGGGGTTAGTCAAAATTTAGAGACTTGAGGTAATGTATAAAAAGAAATATGTTGTGTTGGGTGCGATACACCTGGTCTTCCATGTGTCTATGTTAAGGAAGGTAGTAAGGGATCCGTCCTCCTTTGTGCCAGTTGAGACTATTGAGGTAAATGAAGAGTTATCATATGAAGGGGTCCCAGTTACCATTCTTGATAGGCAAGTTCGAAAACTAAGAAATAAGGAAATTGCATGCATGAAAATATTATGGCAGAACCAGCACGTTGAGCAAGCTACTTGGGAAGCCGAGGATGAAATGAAGAAGAAGTATCCACACTAGTTTAAATGATCATTTAATAACTTTTATGCATTTAGCTCCTTTGAAACAGTATTTTTTGGCTGGACTTATGTAAAACCGTCCTCTTTTTGGTAATAAGGTTGCCTGTATGACTGTGGTTGATGTTGTGCCAATTATACTACACTTATGAATGTGTTATGCCGTTATGGTATGTTTCTGGGGATCTATGATAGGTGGGTAAGGCCTAGATACAAAGGAAACTCTGGCAAAATTTTCGAAAGTATAGGGAGTTAGCTAAATTTGGGGAATGTCAACCTGTTTCGGGTTGTGAAGAGGAGAAGATTGCACTAAGACTGCTAATAAGTGAACCTTGATCCTCATTCGAGGACGAATAATCTTAAGTGGGGGAGGATGTAAGGCCCCGTGAAATCCCTACTCGAAAACCCGAATCCCGTGGTGCCAAGTTAGGAACATGTGTTAGAAATTAGTGAAATAATGCATTAAAAATTCAAGAATAAGTTTCCAGAAAAACGCAAGAAATGCAGTCCATAATGAGGTCGCATAACTGAAATGCGGACCGCATATCTGCCGTAGAGTGAGGCAAAATGTTGGTTAAAATTGAAGTCAGTAATGAGGTCGAAATGCGGTCGCATAATCAAAATGCGGACCGCATAGTCGTCGCATATTTTCCTTTGACTTGTGCAAGGGTCAGTTCTGCGGTGCACTTTGCGACCGCAGAACATGAATACGAACTGCATTCTTATCGTAGACCGAGTCAGAATGTTTAGTTTTTGGGGAGAATTTTGCGGACTGCATGTTTACTCTGCGATGGCAAATGCGACCGCATACTTGACTCGGGGCTCAAATTTTCTAATTTTATAACCCGACCCCATGTCGATATATTACCCTACCCTTCATTTTAGGCTTATTTTCTGATACATTTAGAGAGAGAGAAGGGGGTCCTAGAGGGAGAAGGAGTTCTTCATCAATATTTGTCCATAATTTCTTGCTTAAACCTTGAAGATTCGCCAAGAAAGGCACCTTGGTCATCTTCCTAAAAAGGTAAGGGTCTAAAATCCAAGCTCTTAATTTCCAGAGATAACTAGGATAGACCATTAGAAGGGTAATTGATGAGGATAAAAGTGGATATCTTTCATGCATGAGTTCTTAAGAGTATTTTGTTAGGTCTTGAGCTAAGGATGGGATGAGGGATGGTGGGATCTTTCATAATATGGTTTTAAAGGCATGATACCCACTTAGTGTTTGAAAATACGCTCAAATGAACTAGAAATATGATCATCTCTCTAATTTGTGGTTCGATTTGTCATGTTCCTAGATATTGACGTTGCTAAGAATCTTGGAGTATAGTAGGACTTAAGGAAAGCTCAATCGAGGTATGTAGGCTAAACTTTCTCTCTCAGAAGTGAATTCTATATTTGTTTGTATGTTTAAATGTGGTTTACCTACCAAAAAATTGTATAGTCCTGAGTCGCCTCTCAAAAGAAGTTAGCATGCTAATTTGGTGAGAAGAATTGCTCTGTTTTCTGCTCCTAGTTGCTATTGTGTGTATTAAATAACTTGGTTGATTTTGTCTACTTGTTGATGAGATGTAATGACATATGGAAATGAATCGAATAAGGAATGGTGAAATAAATATAAAATAGTCTCAAATCTTATGAGCTAACTTCCAAAAGTAGAATGGCCTAACAGTCTTGTACCCGAACTACGCCCATAAGTGGCTGTTTTATATAATGCTTTGCCTTAAAGATACGATCCGCTCAAGGTGTCATATAATTGTTGGTTGGTATATTCCTATTTGGGAAGAGTCCTTTATGCTTGATAGTTCTATCTCTGTTGGATTTGAAAATACAAAAAAATTTCTGGAATATTTGGTATATTGATATTGGTTGCTGATCTTTGGAAATAAAGGGATGAAAATGTGAAAAACCTAATACTGCCATCGTGCCAGGAATAAAGAATCTTGTGAATGGCTAAATGGGCCAAGGAAATATTGCTGTTGTTGGTGACTAGAAATACTAATGGGAATCTATAAATTGTGAAAGATATTGAGGTAAGCATGGTTGCGTTTATGACATATTTGTATACTTGTATTTATACTGCAATTGTGTGCAATACTAAATTGAATCAACTATGTTTTCAAGAGTATCTTTAGTGACACCGAGGAAGGGTGGGTCATAAGACTCATTCCTGAAACTACACGTGCCGGTGTAGGGGTGCATCGAGCTTATTCCCCTTAACTGGGATGATTTTGGCAACATTGAAATTTGGCAACGCCAACCCACATGACATATGTGGGAAGGCAGCTTAGCCGATCGGGCCGTGATCGGACGCCATGCCGCACACATGGTGGTATAGTGCTAGAAATCAATAAATTTGGAAATTTGATACCTGGGAAATCAAAAACTGGAAATTTGTTATTTGGTATATGTCTCGAAAAAGGGATGACTTAGCCGATCGGGTCGTGATCGGACTCCGTGCTATCAAAGACGGTGGTAAATCTTATATCGGTGCTAGAGATCTCCCAACCAAACAAAAAGTGTATATATATATATATATATATATATTATTTTCATAAAGTAGAGGACCAACATGTTTCATAAATGGGGTGTTAGAATATTGTTGATCTTGACTTATTGTTTGTGAATTCTTTGCTTGTATGGATATTCTACTCTGAAATAGTACTTTTAGCCTTACATACTAGTGCTATTCGACGGCACTAACGTCCCTTTTGCCGGGGGCGCTACAATCGTGTTATGATTGTAGGTGGTTCTACAGCAAGTATTCCAGTCCACCGGTGGTAGCACCTGCTCTACTTTTATTTAGCTGTGTTGGTGAGCCCCATTCCATCCCGGTGTCATGTTATGTATCTTTTGTTCCTTTTTAAAAAAAATACATTTTGAGGTATAGCCGGAGCCTTGTTACTGGCATTTCTCTATTGCTCTTATCTTGTATTTAGAGGCTCCGTAGACTATTGTGGGTGGAGGTTGATGTTGGGAGTCCGGGCTAGAAATGTTGGTACTTGACAAGCATGTTTTTCGTTAAATTTGTAAACTAGTAATATTTTGAAAAACTAAATGAAGCAATTACAAATAATGAAAAGAGGGTTGCTAACAATAGATTTTCCTTGCGTTTTACTAAATAGGATAATATCCCCTCTTTAATTGTGAACTAGTTTGGGGTAGAAGGAAATATACCAGGCTTGCTCAGTCGAGTTTACTCAGTTGAGCGCCGGTCGCGCTCCTCGGATTTTGGGGCGTGACAATTAAGGCATCTGATGTCCCTAAGACAGCATTCCGCACTCGGTATGGGCATTGTGAGTTTCTAGTCATGTCATCGGGCTGACCAATTCCCAGTAGCATTTATGGAGTTGATGAACCGAGTGTTCAGACCTTACTTGGACTTGTTTGTGATAGTCTTTATTGATGATATTCTGGTGTACTTCCGCAGCCAGGAGGAGCACGAGCAGCACCTTAGAGTGGTTCTTCAGACTCTGAAGGATAGTCAATTATATGCTAAGTTCTAGAAGTGCAAGTTTTGGTTGAGTTTGGTTGCATTTATGGGTCATGTTGTATCAGTAGAGGGTATTCAGGTGGAACCGAAGAAGATTGAGGTAGTCAAGAACTGGCCTCGACCAATATCAGCTACTGAGATTCGGAGGTTCTTGGGGTTAGCAGGTTCTTACCGTCGGTTCGTAGAGGGATTTTCATCCATAGTAGCCCGATGACCAGATTGACCTAGAAGGGTGCCCAGTTGAGGTGGTCAAACGAGTGTGAGGAGAGCTTTCAGAAGCTCAAGACAACTCTGAGTACGGCACCGATATTGTTTTTTCCCACGGGCTCAGGACCTTATAAAGTATATTGTGATGCTTCCCATATTGGACTTGGTGATGTATTGATGCAAGATGGTAGAGTCATTGCTTATGCTTAGAGGCAATTTAAGATCCACGAGAAAAATTATCCGGTCCATGATCTAGAGTTGGAAGCCAATGTTCATGCTTTGAAGATTTGGAGGCATTACCTATATGTTGTGACGTGCGAGGTGTACACTGATCACAAAAGCCTGCAATACTTGTTCAAGCAGAAGGTGTTGAAATTGAGGCAGCGGAGATGGTTGGAGCTATTGAAGGATTATGATGTTACTATTTTATACCACCCAGGGAGAGCCAATGTGGTGGCCGATGCATTGAGTAGGAAGTCCGCCAGCATGGGTAGTCTTGCTTATGTTCCGGTCAACGAGAGACCGTTTGCTTTTGATATTCAGGCCTTGGCCAATCGGTTTGTGAGGTTGGACATTTCTGAGCCTAGCAGAGTGTTAGCTTGCACGGTCGCCTGTTCTTCATCATAAGACCGTATCCGTGATCGGCAGTTTGAGGATCCCCATTTCTGTGTCCTGAGAGACACGGTGCAGCGTGAAGGTGCAACGAAGGTGACCTTAGATGATGATGGTGTTTTAAGGTTGCAAGAGCGAGTTTGTCTGCCCAATGTCGATGGGATCCGAGAGTTGATCCTAGCGGAGGCCCATAGTTCTTAGTATTCTATTCACCCATGCGCCACGAAGATATATCAGAACTTGCGGCAACATTATTAGTGGCGTCGGATGAAGAAAGATATTTTTGCATATATGGCTCGGTGTTTGAACTGTCAGCAGGTCAAGTATGAGCATCAGAGGCCTGGTGGTTTGTTTTAGAGGATCGAGCTTCCCGAGTGGAAGTGGGAGAGGATTACCATGGATTTCTTTACTGGACTTCCGATGACTCGGAAGAAGTTTGATGCTATTTGGGTCATTGTTGATAGGCTGACCATGTCAGCACATTTCATTCTGGTTGCAACCACCTATTCATCGGAGAGGTTAGCTAAGATCTACATCCGGGAGATTATCCGCCTTCATGGGGTGCCGGCATCTATCATCTTGGACCGGGTACTCAGTTTACCTCGCGCTTATGGAGAGCAGTTCAGTAGGAGTTGGGCACCCAGGTTCAGTTGAGCACAGCTTTACCCAAAATTTGGTGTCACTAGCTCACGGACTACTAAAGAGTACTGCAAACAAGTCTGAAGGAAAAGAAAATACATATGTCTGTCTCGGTACAATGAAAGAAACTGAAATAAAGGAAGGGACTTCGGCCTGCGAACACTAGCTAGGCTACCTCGTGAGTCCCTGGAGTGAAGACAACTCCCAGGTAAAGTCCTACTGCTGCTGTCCAAAAGCTGCTCCTGGATCTGTGCAAAAATAAATGCACAGGTTGTAGCATCAGCACAACCGTCCCCATGTGCTGGTAAGTGTCTGGCCTAACCCCGGAGAAGTAGTGACGAGGCTAGACAGGACTACCAAATCAACCCGTACAGTTCTATATATATATATATACAATAAAAGGAAAAGAAGTACCAAAACTAAACAGTTAAAAGGGAGGAAACATGCTATGGGGGAGTATAATCCGAATATAAAATTCATCAGCGTAATTAAGAAATAGAGCACAATAATAACTACCAAAGAATACGAAATTCAATGGTTGCACGACATCAACCTTCGTGCTTTTACTCTCATCCTCACCCAAAGCAATCGAATAAAAAAGCACGGCATCACCTTTCGTTCTTTCCCTCACATAACTCTCATTTCATGGCAAGAAATGACTCTTCGTACAAATATAGTCAAATTAGAGCACGGAATGCCCCTTCGTGCGTAAATAGTTAAAACATAGCACGGAATGACCCTTCGTGCAAATTTTATCAAAAATGGCACGGAATGACCCTTCGTGCATTATCACTCTTCCTCACCCGAACAACAGTCACAACCAAAATTGCGAGTGAAATAAACAATAATAATAAGAAAGGTCCCGGCAAGGGAATAACACAAGTAACAACTAAGTCCCGGCAAGGGAACAATAACAATAACTTTCACATCCCGACAAGAGAAATATTCAATATATTCAAACCATCTCGGCAAGTGATTAATCACAACTTTTTCCAATACTTTCATCTACTACTCAATAGTATTTTTATCGTTCGAGCCAATGCTCCAAAGTATTAACATTTCATAATTTATCCTCAAACTCTTCGCATTATGTAGAAATCATTAATTAGCTTGGAAGAGTTTCAAAATATACCAAAAACAAGTATAAGCAAAGACCCGTGGTCATGCTAGACTGCGGTGTATAGATACTCGTTACCATGCCTATATACCGCACTCGATCATTTAGGAAAATAGCAATTTATAATAGTCTAATCATATTCTCTCAAGCCAAAGTTAGATCATACACTTACCTCAAATGCTCCAAAAATCCACTCAAGCCTCTAGAATAGCTTTACCCCTCGAATTCACCACAAAACCGCTCGAATCTAGTCACAAATTACTTGAATGTATCAACAAATGCTAATTGAATCAACTTGAATGCATAAAATTAATCTCCCGAGGTTTTACTCAAAAATTCCCAAAATGCCCCCGGGCCCACGTGGTCAAAACCCGAAGTTCGAACCAAAACCGGGTCACCCGTTACCCCACGAGTTGATATCTATGATTTGTTTTGAAATCGGACCCCAAATTGAGGTCCAAATCCCCAATTTTAAGAAAACCTAGGTTCTACCCAAAAAACATATTTTTACCCATGAAAAACCTTGATTTTATGATGAAAACATGATAAATGATGTTAAAGATTGAAGAAATTAAGTAAAAGTTGACTTACAAATTGTTTGGAGAAGAGGGAGTTCGTGAAAAATCGCCAATGGGTGTTTGGGTTTTGAAAATATGAAAAATGAAGCTTCAAAATCGACTAAGTATGAATTGTGCAGGTGCAGATATTGCAATTGCGAAACTTGGTTCGCAACAGGCTTGGGATTTGCGAGAAATCAGTTCGCATTTGCAAACTATAGCCAACGCAGGGATTTTCGCATTTACAACCTAGAACTTCGCATTTGCGAACAACCCCAGTACCGTTTTTGCGAGGAAAAGATCGCATTAGGGATCCAAGCCCAGGTCGTAAGTCTTCGCATTTGCGGCCAAAGTCTCGCATTTGCGAGACTCGCATTTGCGAGCTACCTCTTCGCAATTGCGAAGATCAGAGAAACAACACACCAGATTTTTCCTAAGGCTAAAATGCAACCCAACGCCTATCCAAAACTCATCCGAGCCCTCGGGGCTTCCAACCAAATATGCACACAACCTCAAAAATATCCTACGGACTTACTCGTGCGATCAAATCGCCAAAATAACATCATTATCAAAGAATCAAACCCCAAAACTCATGATTTTCATTTCAAAGTTCATAACTTCCAACTTTATATATTTAGGTCCGAAACATGTCAAACGACGTCCGATTTCGACCAAATTTCACAGAAAGCGCTTAACGTGTATTTGAAACCTGTACCGGGCATCGGAACCAAAATACGAGCCTGATACCTATATTTTCTAACTCATTTTCATTTCCATTTTTCCTTAATATTTTCAGAAAATAATTTTACAGAAAAATTCTTTTAGAAAGGTTCTGGACCTCGGATTTCGACTCCGGGCACATGCCCGAGTCCTATATTTTTCTACGGACCCTCCGGGACCGTCAAATCACGGATCTGGGTCCGTTTACCAAAAAGATTGACCAAAGTCAACTATATTAATATTAATATCAAAATTCATAAAATTTTCACATAATTCACATATTTTAACATAGAAACTTTCTGGCTTTGCGCCCGGACTGCGCACGCAAATTGAGGTAACCACAAGCGAGATTTCAAGGCCTCGAAAGAACAGAGAAAGGGAGAAATACGGTGATGACCCTTTGGGTCGTCAAATTCTACACCTCTAAAACAAACATTCGTCCTCAAACGGACAAAAGAAAGAAGTACCTGAGTCAGGAAATAGATGAGGGTAATGGCTCCGCATATCAGACTTGGACTCCCAGGTCGATGCCTCAGGAGGTTGACCTCTCCACTGAACACGCACTGAAGGAAAACTCTTCCACCTCAACTGTCGAACCTGCCGGTCTAGAATGGCTACCGGCTCCTCCTCGTAGGAAAGATCATTGTCCAACTGGACAGTGATAAAATGTAACACATGGATAGGATCGCCGTGATACCTCCGAAGCATAGACACATGAAACACTGGATGCACGGCTGACAAGCTAGGTGGCAAGGCAAGTCTATAAGCCACCTCTCCCATACGATCAAGAATCTCAAATGGGCCAATGAACCTGGGGCTAAGCTTGCCCTTCTTCCCAAATCTTGTCACGCCCTTCATAGGCGATACACGGAGCAATACTAGCTCGCCAACCATGAAAGCTACGTCTCGAACCTTGCGATCCGCATAACTCTTTTGCCGCGACAGAGCCGAATGAAGCCTATCCTGAATGATCTTAACCTTATCCAAGACCTCCTGGACTTAATCTGTACCCAATAACCGAGCCTCTCCCGACTCAAACTATCCGACTGGAGACCGACATCACCTACCATAGAACGCCTCATAAGGAGCCATCTGAATGCTAGACTGGTAGCTGTTTTTATAGGCGAACTCTGCTAAAGGTAGAAAATGGTCCCAAGAGCCTCCAAAATCAATAACACAGGCTCGGAGCATATCCTCCAATATCTGAATAGTCCTCTCGGACTGACCGTCCATCTGAGGATGGAATGCTGTGCTCAACTTAACCTGGGTGCCTAACTCCTGCTGAACTGCTCTCCAAAAGCGCGAGGTAAACTGTGTACTTCGGTCCAAAATGATAGTTGTTGGCACCCCATGAAGGCGAACAATCTCTCGGATGTAGATCTTAACTAGTCTATCCGATGAATAGGTGGTGGCAATAGGAATGAAATGTGCTGACTTGGTCAGCCTATCAACAATGATCTAAATAGCGTCAAACTTCTTCCGGGTCTCCGGAAGTCCAGTAACGAAGTCCATGGTAATCCTCTCCCACTTCCACTTAGAAATCTAAATCCTCTGAAACATACCACCAGGCCTCTGATGCTCATACTTGACCTGCTGACAATTTAAACACTGAGCCACATATACAACAATGTCCTTCTTCATCCTACACCACCAACAATGCTATTGCAAGTCCTGATATATCTTCACGGCGCTCGGGTAAATAGAATACCGAGAATTATGCGCCCCCGTAAGATCAACTCTCAAATCCCATCGACATTGGGCACACATACTCGCCCCTACAACCTCAAAACGCCATCCGCATCTAAAGTTACCTTCATGGTACCTCCATGCTGCACGGTGTCTCTCAGGACACAGAAATGATGATCATCAAACTGCCGATCAGAGATACGCTCCAATAATGAAGAACCAGCGACCGTGCAAGCTAAAACTCAGCTAGGTTCAGAGATGTCCAACCTCACAAACCGGAACATAAGAAAGACTACCCATGCTTGCTGACTTTCTACTCAATGCATCTGCCATCACATTGGCTCTACCCGGGTGGTACAAAATAGTAACATCATAATCCTTCAATATCTCCAACCATCTCCGCTGCCTCAAGTTCAACCCTTTCTGCTTGAACAAGTATTATAGACTCTTGTGATCAGTGTACACCTCACACGTCATGCCATATAAGTAATGCCTCCAAATATTCAAATCATGAACAATGGATGCTAACTCTAGATCATGGACTGGGTGGTTCTTCTCGTTAATCTTCAACTGCCTCGAAGCATAAGCAATGACCCTGCTATCCTGCATCAATACTGCGCCAAGCCCAATACGGGAAGCATCACAATAAACTGTATAAGGCCCTGAACCTGTGGGCAAAACCAATATCGGTGTCGTAGTAAGAGCTGTCTTGAGCTTTTGAAGGCTCTTCTTGCACTCGTCTGACCACCTGAACTTGGCACCCTTCTGGGTCAACCTGGTCATCGGGGCTGCTATAGATGAAAACCCCTCCACGAACCGACGATAATATCTTTCTAATCCCAAGAAGCTCCGAATCTCAGTAGCTGAATTTGGTCGAGGCCAATTCTTGACTGCCTCAATCTTCTTTGGGTATAGTGGAATGCCCTCTGCTGATACTAGATGACCCAAAAATGCAACCGAACTCAACCAGAACTCGCACTTTGAGAACTTGCCATACAACTGACTATCCTTTATAGTCTGAAGAACCACTCTGAGGTGCTGCCCGTGTTCCTCCTGACGGCGGGAGTACACAAGAATATCATAAATGAAGACTATCAGGAACAAATCTAAATAAGGCCTGAACATTTGGTTCATCAACTCCATAAACAATGTTGGGGCATTGGTCAACCCAAATGACATGACCAAAAAATCATAATGCCCGTACCGAGTGCGAAATGCTATCTTAGGGACATCCGACGCCCTAATCTTCATCTGATGATAGCCCGTTCTCAAATCTATCTTTTAAAACACCTTCGCGCCCTGCAACTGGTCAAACAAATCATCAATCCTCGGCAGTGGATACTTGTTCTTTATCGTCACCTTATTTAACTGCCGGTAATCAATGCACATCCTCATCGATCCATCCTTTTTCTTCACAAATAGAACTGGTGCACTCCAAGGAGAAACACTAGGCCTGATGAAACCCTTCTCAAGCAAATCTTGCAACTGATCCTTTAACTCTTTCAGCTCTAGCAGGGCCATACGATACGGTGGGATAAAAATGGGCTGTGTTCCTGGAGCCAGATCAATATAAAAATCAATATCCCCGTCGGGCGGCATACCCGACAGGTCTGAAGGGAAAACATCAGGGAACTCCCGAATGATAGGAACTGAGTCAATAGAAGGAACCTCTGTGCTGGAATCACGAACGTGTGCCAAATAAGCTAAACACCCCTTCTCGACCATACGTCGAGCCTTAACATATGAAATAACACTGTGTGTGGCATGTTCTGGGGTTCCTCTCCACTCCAATCGGGGCAAATCCGGTAAAGACAAGGTCACAGTCTTGGCGTGACAATCCAAGATCGCATGATACGGGGACAACCAATACATCCCCAATATAGTATCAAAATCAACCATGTCTAGAAGCAATAGATCAACACGGGTCTCAAGACCCTCAAATACCACTACACAGGAATCATGGACTCGATCGATCACTACAGAATAACCCACTAGCGTGGATACATATACAGGAATACCCAAGGCATCACTAGGCATAGCCAAGCAGGGAGCAAAATAAGACGACGCATATGAATATGTAGACCCAGGGTCAAATATCACTAAAGCATCCATATTACAAACCAGAATAGTACCTGTAATCACAGCATCTGATGGCTCGGCCACTGGGCTGGCTGGCAAGGCATAACAACGGGGCTGGGCAAAACCTCCCTGAACTGTATCTCTAGGACGATCAACCACTAGCTGACCTCTGCCTCTGCTGGTGCGAGCTCCACCTCTACGGTCCCTACCTCCACCTCTATGATCCCTACCCTCGCCTCTGGCTGGCTGGGCGGGCTGTGGATCACCCGCTTCCTAAATCATGGGGCGAGGACCCTGCTACTGAGAGCTGCCCGATGCTCGAGGGCAAAACCCGATAATATGACCGGGGTCACCACAACCATAACAAGATCTCGGCTGCTGCGACTGCTGGCCCTGTCGACCTAAATGTCCTCCTCTGAAGCTCTAAAGTGGGGGTGCACTGATAGGATGCTGATCTGAATAGTACTGCTGAGAACCACCGCTGCCTAGAGTACCATGAGAAACCTGAAGCGCGGACTGAAAGGGCCTCGGTGACTGACCTCTACCATATGAATCCCTATATCCAGATGAGGTTGTGACGACCCAGACTATTATCATGTGAGTTACCGCCCTGTTTTCCCCATGTTATGTTGTTCTATGCTTCAATATCAGTATTTGAATGAATCGGACAGAATTTAGTTGGTTTTAGTTGGAAATGAGGCACTTAGCCTCTTAGAAGGGAGCTTGTTTTGAAAAAGTCAACCGAAAGGTGACTATATAGTTAGAAGGCCCGGATGTGAATTCCGGTGATTTTCTTAGCTTCATGGGATGATTTATGGTGTAGGAGTGCGATCGGAATTGAACTTGGAGGTCCGGTGTAGAATTTGGCTTGAATTGGCAAAGTTGGAATTTTTGTGAATTCTGGTTGATCGGTGAGATTTTGATCCGAGGGTCGGAATGGAATTCTGAGAGTTTCAGTAGCTTCGTTAGCTAATTTTTGATATGTATGCAAATTTTTAGGTCATTCGGACATCGTTTGGTCGGGTTTTTGATCGAAAGTGCATTTCGGAAGTTCTTGAAGAACTTAGGCTTTGATTTGGAGAAATTTGATGATTTTGATGTTAACGATAGTGTTTTGATGATTGGAACAAGTTTGAATAAGGTTGTTGGATGTGTTGGTTTTTTTTCTTGAGGTCCCGGGGGCATCAGGGTGATTTCGGATGGTTAAACGGAGGTTTTAGGCATTGTTGTAGGTCTGATGTCTCAGCTTTCTGGTATTTCTACATCTGCGGAAAAGGAGCAGCTTAAGTGGTTCTACAGATGCGGTAGGGAAAGTCGAAAAAGCGATCTACAGTGGCCCAGGGGATTTCCGCATTAGCGGAAGGTGGAGCGCGTAAGCGGGGCCGCGTAAGCGGATTGAAGACCGCAGAAGCAGTTGAAGAAAACCGCATACGCGGATGCTTGGATTGCATAAGCGGTCCCCAATAGTTTTATGTTAGACCGCATAAGCGGTCAATATGTCGCAAAAGCAGTACCGCTAGTGTGGTCAAAGGACCGCAGAAGCGGAAAAAGGTCTGGTGTTATATTGAACAGTGTTCGCGAATTTCTGAAGTTAAGAAAACATTAGAGACTTCGGGAAGAGGCGATTTTGGTTGATATGGAGAGGATTCGAAGGGGATTCAATCAGGTATGAACTTATAGACTCGAATAATGTTATTATGGTGTAAAACATGAATTAATCATGGAATTTCAAGGAATTAAAGGGTAAAAATGGAGGTTAGGGCTTGAAACCTAAGAAAGTGTAAACTTGGAATTTGAGGGGTAAAGTGGACTCCAATTTTGATGAATTTAATATGGGTAGAATCGTGGCGAGACGAGGAGTCCGGTAATATGAATTTCGTAATTTTTCAAGAAGTGGGCTCGGGGCTTGGGTATTGCTAGTTTCGAGATATTTGATATTTTTCGATTGTTTTCGATTGGGTATTGTTCCCTTAGCATATTGTAATACATTCGCTCTGATTTTGGTTAGATTCGATACGCGTGGAGGCCGAATTGAGGGTCAAAGGCATCGCGAGATAGAGATTTCACCGGTTCGAGGTGAGTAATACTTGTAAATGATACCCTGAGGGTTTGAAACCCCGGATTTGCATAGCATAGTGCTGTATTGTGGTGACTTGCATGCCAGGTAAGAGTGTGGGGTAGAGAACCATTGGGGATTGTGACTTGGTCCGTCGCGGTTGTTGATTTTACTGCGTGATTGACTGAAACCTACTTGATGTTATCAGTATTTGAATGAATCGGATAGAATTGAGTTAGTAAATATGCTTCGCGGTGAGCAACCTCGCCGCGGTACGGACCTTTTTGGATTGAATGATGTATTAAAAAGTCAAGAATAAGTTTCGAGAATATACGCAAGAAATGCAATCCAGAATGCGGTCGCATAATTGAAATGCAGACCGCATACCTGCCGCAGAGTAAGGCAGAATGTTGGATAAAATTGAAGTCAGAAATGCGGTCGAAATGCGGTCGCATAATCGAAATGCGGACCGCATACCTGCCGCAGAGTGAGGCAGAATGTTGGATAAAATTGGAGTCAGAAATGCGATCAAAATGCGGTCGCATAATCAAAAATGCAGACCGCATAAGTCGTCGCATATTTTCCTTTGAATTTACTAAGGGCAGTTCTGCGGTGCACTTTGCGACCGCAGAACATGAATGCGGACCACATTATTACCGCATACCGAGTCAGAATGTTTAGTTTTTGGGGAGCATTCTGCGGTCCATTATGCGGAACGCATGTTTAATCTGCGATCGCAAATGTGACCGCATTGTTGACTCGAGGCTCCAATTTTCTAAATTTTAACCCGACTTCCCTATCGATATAACCGGTGTTCTAGCTCATTTTAAACATTCATCTGAGCAATTCTAGAGAGAGGAAGAGGTTTCTGAGGGGAAAGTCTCCCATCAGATTATTTCATAAGATTGGGCCAAATCATTCAAGAAAATCAAGTGAAGGCTCCTGAATCTTCATCCCAAGAGGTAAGGCTCCATCACCTCAGCTTATATTTGTATACATAGCCATATGGAGTCATTAGGGAAGTAATTTATGGGTATGAGAATGAATCTCTTGCATGCATGCCACCATAGAGTATTGGAAAGTAGTAAAATTAAAAAGGAGGCAATTGGGGGTATAACATGATAGAAATTCCTCACAAAAGGGGCCTAAGATGCAATGCACCTTTAGTGTTTGATGATATGCTTGAGCCAAGCTAGAACTACAGTTTCGTCTCTAATTCTCAATTTTAATTCGAATTTCTTGCTCAATAGATTGAAGCACTAAGGGTTCCGGAAAAATTGTAAAAGAATGAGGTATGTATGGCTAAAACCCCCTTCTATTAGAAATCGAGCTCCGTTGATGCTTATGAATGTGTGGTAAGAGTTGAATTGGTTAGTGTATTGATTGTTATTGCTAAATTAATTGATTTACATATATCTATACATATTCGTGAAGGATGTGCCTCAATGTGAATAACGTGCCAATCTTGATAATTAGAGAATGATGAAAAGTATCATTATTTGTTGTTCCTCAATGTGAATAACGTGCCAACCTTGATAATTAGAGAATGATGAAAAGTATAATTATTTGTTGAAAAACTTGGGCTATAAGCCGACACTGAAACAAATAATTATTCATACTGCCTATGTGCTCACTATTTGTGATTGCAACTTAAGTTATCTTTGATATATGTGTCTATGATCATAACTTGTAAAACGAATGTTGGAAAGGGAAAATGATGTGGTGGTGGTGGACATGAGTGCCCAGGAATTATTATGATATGTGTGGACTAAATATTTGAAGGTGTTTACAAATGAGAATCGAGTAATGCCTCCAAGAAGGTGACCTAGCTAATCGGGTCGTGATCGGACACCATGCCGCACACATGGTGGTAATGTGCTGATATTGAATTCCGAATAAAGGAAATGAATTATTGATTGAGAGTAATTCCTCCAATGAGGTGACCTAGCCGGTCGGGTCGTGACCGGACTCTACTCGAGATGGCGGTGGTGATGAGCACAGTGGTGAACATGTGACAGAATTGCCTTAATCGGTGTTGTAGAAATTGCATGAAGAATTATATGAATTGTTTCTTTGATTTGCCCGTATTAATTGCTTGTATCTATTTGATAGTTTTTTCTAGTAAAATGGTGTTTAGTTATACATACCAGTATAATTCAAATGTACTGACGTCCCTTTTGCCGGGGGCGCTACATTCGTGTTATGATTGTAGGTGGCCCTATAGTGGACAGTGCAGACTGTGTGTAGCAGAGCGTTCATCTACTCAAAGTCTCAGTGAGCCCCTTATTCTTCCATGGGGCTGCATGGTGTATCTTTTGTTATTACAGCTTTTAATTTGTTTTTTTTAGAGGTATAGTCGGGGCCTTGTTGCCGGCATGGTCATGCTTTTCTGTTGTATCTTTAGAGGCTCCAAAGACACTAGTGTGGGTTATGTACGGGTTTTGGGGATTCCCCTATATGTATATGTTGAAATCCTAAAACTTGTGATCTTCTTAAGTCGTAACTCTAGTAGAATCCATGAAGCTAGCTTATGAACGGCAAATCTTTATGATATGAAATGAACCAGTAATGTGGTATACATCGTGTATTATTGTTCAAATTAACCAAAGGAATGAGTTCCGCATCCATATTGAGTTGGGGTAGAAAGCATTCAGTAAGGCTTGCTCAGTCGGGTTCACTTGATTAAGCGTCGGTCGTGCCTCCCGAGGTTGGGGCTTGACAATTAGTTCCTGTTTGTACTACATGGCATGACATTTAGCACTCTCATATCATTGACATCCTTGCTATTTCTTGCACTGTGTACCAGATACCCTGGTGTTATTTGTAAATAGAGTGTTATGCCTGAGGGGCTGACTTGTGTGCGGACTTGCACTAGCAGATATCGCATTTATATGACTACTGTTGGAAAAAAATATTTTTAAAAGAGATTTTAAACTGAGCTAGATGTTTCTAAAGGAGTTTCACGGTTTTAACTACTTTGTTAAAAAAGGTGGTACTATACTATATAGCGCGATGGAGTGTTCTTACGTGATTTCTTACTGCTCAGTTATTACTTACACTTATTACCACTGAGTTGGAAGTACTCACTTTACTCCCTGCACCATGTGTGCAGATCCAGGTACCTCGGGAGTTTAGCTGAGCTTTTGCTGATTTCAGAGTTTATCTGGGGTTATCAAGGTAGCTGCCTGACGTCCGCAGGACCTGACTCCTACCCTATCCCTTTTATTATCTTTCCGCAGTTTTGAGACCTTGTATTATTTGGAGTCTTGTCACACTGTATTGTTAGAGGCTCTAGACTCATGACCCCCAGGTCTTTGGGAGTATATTTCATGTTATCTTGATATTCGACTTATATCTATCAATCAGCTTAATCTTTTAGCTTCATTTTTGTTAATGATATTTAAATAATTGGTTTTGAGCTTCATGCTCGGTTTGAGAGTGTAATTGGTAGGGCTTGCCTAGCAGTTGTGTTGGGCGCCATCACGACCGTGATCGGGGTCGTGACAAGTTGGTATCAGAGCCTAGGTTACTAGGCCTCATGAGTCATGAGCCAGTTAGTAGAGTCTCGCGGATCGGTACGGAGACGTCTGTATTTATCCTCGAGAGGCTGCAGAACTTTTAGGAAAACATCACTTTCTTGGAATTCTTATCGTGGGTACTTGATTTTGCTTGATATGTAACTCTTGAAATTCCTTCCACACGTCTGTATGCGCACATGAGCGCTCGGTATTATAAGTGCCCTGATGGCTTGTGATTTCCCTGATCGAGGGGCAAGATTTGATCCCGTGAGTTCGATGTTGGGCCAGTCCGGAGGACTTGAGGCTGGATCTTTGCCTATGTCTTGAGCACTGAGGTGTTGATTGTGTGAGCAAGTGCTATGAACTTATATGTTCGGTATTGTCCCTATTAGCCGGAATGGCGGTTGGATATCCATGTGATGAGTATGTTAGTACTGCAAGATGTTACTATGTGACTTGGTAGTGACGAAGGAGTCTGCTGAATGATAGATGAGCTGGTAAGTGTTCGATTCATATCGTGATCTGTTGCGTTGCCCAGATTTATGGGCGCGTGAATAATATTTTCGTGTCTCCTAGTTGGGAAGTGAAGTACACTACATGTGATGATATGAATTCGGAATCTGGAAGACTTAATTGATGTGTTATGTGTAAGATGATGGAAGGTGTGGTAAAATACTAAATTGAGGAAAAGCAGGTGGGTTATCTCCTACGGAGTGTTCTTAAGGAGTACGATTTTTTTATGTATATTATTAGAAGATATCATGTGTAATTGAAGGGCACGTGTTGTAATTTGAAAATTTGGGTTGCTTTAGAGAGTGGACTCAGCTGATGTGGGGATGAATACGAGGTTTGTAGAGGATTTCAGTATTCGAGGATCTGTGTTTGCATAAACTAGTAAATGGTTTGAGTTAATCTCAATATAATATGGTGTTATCATTAGAGTAAAAGTATTATGTGTTATTAAATGTGTCCTGATAGATGGCTTCGAGCCATGTTGGGGAGGTTGTTGTTGATTAGCTAATTGCACGGTTATGTGCTATGTTGGTTCCTTTTCGAGGTATGCTGGCGGATCAGTCCTGGTTACAGAAATGAGCCGAGGATGGCACGAGTGAAGCAAAAATTTTGATAAAGGTTATATGGTGCTTCATAGAGGTGAGGAAATATTAGGATGTCTTGAGCTGTTGTTGATAAAGAATGCTCAGTGTATAGAGAAGGAAGATGTTTGTTTGTATTGGAATAAGGTCATATCCTTCGGTGTCAGAGTGCTAATAAGGCACGGGTGGTTCTGTTTGTTAAGTCAGGTAAATTGTAGTTTGAATAAGAGTGAATGATTAATTCTTTGTATGTGTTCGAAGTAATGGTATTTTACAGGCAATTTGCAGTAATGCTCTTGATTTTGACGGCTTGCTCTGCTCGGTTTAGATAGAAGGATTCAGTCCTGGATGTTTAGCTTATACAAATGGAGTTGGCAGAGATGTTCTTGTTGGGTATTACCATGGTTTGAAGATGAGTATATTTCTTATGGGTACGCGAAGCATGGAGTGTATAATGATTTTTCTTCTAAATGGGATGAATGAAAGTTCTTTACTAGTTGAGTGCATCGATGTCTATGGCGCATAAGGGAGATAAAAGTTCTCATGTTATCCTAATGTGGTATGTTATATGCGTTATGCTGTGGAGGATTGGGATTTGTATATGTAAGGCTCGGTTCAGTTAGGAATGGAAAGTCATTAAATTCTTAAGCGGCATGGGCAGCTGCAGGTGATTTAAGAATTGATATTCTGAGGATTTGTGTGAATGATCCTCATTAGAGAAGGAAATGGTGTTGCTAATCATAGTGATTTGACAAAGGTATATGTTTCAGAAAAGGGCAATATGATTAAGTTGATGGCACTTTGGTAGTGCTGCAGCATTTTTCTTGATAGATCGACTATTGCTATCTGAGTGTGGTTGACGGTACAGGAGAACTTTAGAATATCTTCAAGGAATGACTGGGTACTCGAGGGGTAATATGTATTTATACTACAGAACTTGGGATTAGGCATAGTAATTTCTGTGCTATGTGGATAGTTTGTATTGGTACCGTTAGCGGCTATTGGGATTGGAGGCCCGAGTGGGTCCTTCTTTGTTAGTATGTTAGATGTTGTATATGATGCTGAGTTGTAGAGTGGTTGTCGCAATATGGGTTGTTCTAGACTATTGTGCTATGGGCTATGTCGAAAATGCCATCGGTTTCGTGGCGAGGTGCATTGAATTATGATATAGCAGCGTGGTTGGTATTCCAAAGATCAGCTGATGGCTAGGAAGGATTGCCTTCCTTAATTGGGCCTTTGTGATGGATGTCAGTATAAAGGGTTCTACCATTGATTCAGTTCCGGTATTGAGGGTGTCACGCCCCAAATTCAAGGGACATGACCGGCGCCGACCGGGTAGTCCCAGTCAAGCGAACCTGGGTGCCTTTCCTAACCCACGTGTTACCCCTGTAATTTTTTCACTTATTAACCAAAGGATGAAGCAGTTTACAATTGAAATCACACTTTTTCAGACATTCACAACATGCTTAATTACTTAACAAATTTACAACTTACAAGGCCCGACATATATCTACATAAGTCCATAATCCCACGTTTTCTGTCTACGGAGCCTCTAAGATATGATAGGGATAATACAATACTTGCCGGTAACAAGGCTCCAGCTATACCTTACACAAAACCAAAATAAGACAAAAAAAAATAGAAGTGGCATGATCCACGCAGGGCCCCGAGAGGAAAGGGGCTCACCAAACGGCCAGTGGAAGATGAAGGAGTGCTACTGCCGATGAACTGAAGTACCTGCTACGAATCCACCTACAATCATAACACGAATGTAGCGCCCCCGGCAAAAGGGACGTCAGTACGCTGGAATTGTAATGGTACGTATGAACAATCTTTGTCCAGAGTAAACTCAAGCCATAAACAAGTAAGTCAGGGCAATAGAAACAACAAACCAATACATAAGAGTTAACAAGTCAAGCCAACCAAGTTTTCAACACCTAACTTTGTTTCAAGTAGATCTCAAACCATATACAAGTAGAAAACAACAATAGAAGCAACAACCAACACACATGGAAGGCACAATCAAGCCAAACAAAGGGACAATCAGTGCCCCACAGATTTCAAACTCTCCTGTTGTCCCCTTTCAGAATTTCTCATCAATGATTTCACAATTGATACACATATTGATTTCAATGGCGATTTCGATCGCATACCACCCTTATTACCTCGTCCACCTTTATTACCTCGGCCACCCTTATCACCCCAACCCATAGTTATCATATTGTGTTGCGGCGCGCAACCCGATCCCACCGTACAGTTTCAAATCACAACAATCACAACAACAACCAAGAGCACTTCACAAAGGTCACATCAAAACAATACGCAATTCATAAAGATCACAACAGCATTTAACTTAGGAGTCACAACAATGATTCACAAGTGTTCCACGTTACCACAATGCTTTTCAAGTCACAGCCATAACAATGCTACAAGTGTTTCCATAGCCAATGGTGCCAATCCCATTATGTTCAGCAATCCAAAGCAATTCAAGTCATTTCATTAATTTCCCACAAGGAACCAAATATGTTATTACCACCATTGTTCCCAATTTCATCATTTACAATTTCCTTTTTTTTCAATTGTTTTCCAACTCTTACCACATAACTTTTAACCAAACCAAATCATCACCCAGCAAAACAATCACAAGAGTCTCACAACAATTCACATAGCTATCACATACCATTTATTTGCACACCAAAACAGGGCGATTTCACAAGGATCAAAGTTAGCCATACATACCTGGAGTCAGATTTCCTTTCTTTTCCTTTTATATCCTACTTCCAATTCACCCAATAATCTAGCAGCGTCAATCTAGGTCACAAGTTACACATATATCTTAGAATCGAAATTCACAATTACCATCCGAGCTTATTTGGGTTATCGAGTAGCGCCCCTTACTCCAACCCATTTCCATCTTACTAAATTTCAAGTATAAAGAACATGCATGAGTGTCTAACTTCCATTTTCAAGAGTTAATGCATGAAAATCTTTCTTTCCTTTAAAATATGAAAATCAAGAATAAAGGGTTAGGGCTTTTACGTTTAGAAATGGAGATGAAGACGCTAGCTTTAGAATTTTTCGGACCAAGCAATTTGAGGAACGATTTTTAAAGAAGATGAACTTTTCCCTCAAGAATCTCTCCTCTCTCTCTCTTATTTTGTTCAGAGAATGTGTAAAAATTAGGGGTTAGGGCGTTATATTAGAAAAGGGGTCGGATTTTAAAATTAGAAAAATAGAAGCCCGGAGTGAAATCTGCGGTCGCATCTGCGATCGCAGAATCAACATGCGGTCCGAAGAATGGACCACAAAATTCCTCCCCAAAAACTAAATGTTCTGCTTCGATCTGCGATAAGAATGCAGTCCGTATTCGTGTTCTGCGGTCGCATAATGCGCCGCAGAATTGACCGCATTTTTAACTTCAATTTTTAAAAAATCTTCTGTTACACTCTGCGGTAGGAATGCGATCAGCATTTCGATTCTGCGATCGCAGAATGGACCGCATTTTTGACATCCTCTTAGACCAATCTTCTGCTTCACTCTGCGGTAGGAATGCGGTCCGCATTTCGATTCTGCGATCGCATTCTTTTCCGTAGAAATGACAATTTTCTGGAAAAATTTATTCTTTTGATTTTTAAAGCTTAGATCACCACCGAGGGTCCGAACCGCGGCGAGCACATTCCTAACACAATATTCGGACCTTGACACTATGAGCTACTAGGTTTTAAGCACAATATTTTTTTTTACGGGGCCTTACACCCCCCCCCCTTAAAATCATTCGTCCTCGAATGAGGATTTTGAAAATCAGTTGGTTTTTGGAAGACATGATATGCAACTCTCAAAATTTTCTCTAACTCCCATATTTTAGAAAAATTTCGCTAGAGTTTCCTTTGTATTATGGACATATCCACCTGTCAGAGAGCCCCCGAAACATGTTCCCAAACACAAATACACAATTGCAAGATCTTTACAGCTTGTACACAATTCTTTACCTCAACAATTGCACATTTTACATCACTTGTTAAATTTTGCACATAAACTAGTCATTTTAATGAGTCCCACATAATTTAACCGGTTCAACATACCATATGCATATAAACAAACAATTATCAATCTACACTTACCATTAGTTGTTTATTTAATACATGGGTCTTTATAAATCCTTCATTTACCAAGGAAAGTTCAAGTGACCTAAAGTAATCACAACACATACGACTCTTGCACAATTTAGAGAAACTTCACTAGCATTAGGAGGAAAACAATTCGGACACAATGATAGTTGTTTCAAAGATAGAAAGGCCACCTAATTTCTTCTAAGCTTGATCAAACAAATGGGGATACTTTTCTCTCATTTCTTTTTCTGCTTCCCACGTGGCTTCCTCAACTTGTTGACTTCGCCACAACACTTTAACAGAGGCAACTTCCTTATTTCTCAACTTACGGACTTGACTATCATGGATGGCAACTGGAACTTCTTCATACGACAAGTCTTTATTAACCTCGATAGTCTCGACTGGCACGATGGTGGATGGATCTCCAACCACTTTCTTCAACATGGACACATGGAACACCGGGTGCACAAATGACATTTCAGGAGGCAACTCCAGCCTATAAGCAACTTGCCCGATCCTTTGAAAGATCCGATACGGCCCGAAATACCTAGAACTCAACTTCCCTTTCTTCCCGAATTGCATGACTCCCTTCACAAGGGATACCCTCAAGAACACCCAATCATAGACTTGAAATTCCAAATCTCTTCGGCGAACGTCCGCATAGGATTTCTGGCGACTCTGAGCAGTTTTCATCCTCTCCTGAATGACCTTAACTTTCTCCATAGCCTGATACACAAGATTTGGCCCTAGCAATTCTGCTTCACCCACTTCAAACCACCCAATTGGAGACCTACACCTTCTTCCGTACAATGCCTCAAACGGGGCCATCTGGATGCTAGCATGGAAGCTGTTATTGTAAGCAAATTCTATAAGTGGTAAGTAGTCATCCCAACTACCTTTGAAATCCAAGACACACGCACGCAACATATCCTCAAGCGTCTAAATAGTCCGCTCGGCCTGACCGTCGGTCTGCGGATGGAAAGCGGTGCTGAGATTCACCTGAGTACCCAAACCCTGCTGAAATTTTTTCCAAAAATTAGCTGTGAACTTGGCTCCTCGATCCGAGATAATAGAAAGTGGAGTGCCATGAAGCCTTACTATCGCCTTGATATACAACTTAGCATATTATTCTCCAGTATCAGTGGACTTGACTGGCAAGAAGTGAGCTGATTTTGGTGAGTCGATCCACTATTACCCAAATTGAATCGAACTTACGCTGAGTGCGAGGTAAACTTACCACAAAATCCATATTGATCATCTCCCATTTCCACATTAGTATTCTAAGAGCTGAGTTAATCCACCAGGCCACTGATGCTCAGCCTTCACTTGCTGACAATTCAGACATTTAGATACAAAGTTCGCCACACCCCTTTTCATACCGTTCCACCAATAAATCTCCTTGATGTCATGATACATTTTCGTAGAACCTGGGTGCACGGAATACCTGGAAATATGAGCCTCCATCATAACCCTCTCCCGAAGCTCGTCCACGTCCGGGACACATAGCCTACCTTGACACCGTAGTACACCATCCTCGCTGCTGAGCGAAAATGCCGAAGTCTTGTTATTCACAACTGCTTCCTTTATCTGAGCCAATGCTGGATCCATAAACTGCTTCTCCTTGATTTCTGCCACCAGTGATGATTTTGCTCCATTATGCACCATAATATTCCCCTCGTCTGATGCCGAAATACAAACTCCCAAACAGGCCAATTGATACACCTCCCGAGCTAGGGGTCTCTGATCCACCCCTAAATGAGCCAAACTACCCATGGACTTCCGACTGAGAGCGTCGGCCACCACGTTTGCCTTCCTTAGGTGGTACAAAATGTTCATATAATAGTCCTTGAGCAATTCTAACCACTGTCGCTGCCTTAAATTCAGTTCCTTCTATTTGAACAAATACTGGAGACTCTTGTGGTCTGAAAACACATCTACAT
>MU751716.1:0-72316 GCA_026770625.1 Nicotiana glauca
ATATATATATATATATATATATATATATATATATATATATATATATATACACAATGGATTTATTTTATAACCATGATTTTAGTCCAAATAGAAAGAAACGAATAAACAATTAATTCCTTTACAGGTAATTTTTAGAATTCCTTTTTAAATATAATCTAAATATTTTTAAGCCATGAAAAAGGAAATAGTAACTTAATTAAGTTCAAGGCAGCAATACAAGCATGCGCAAATCACACCGAGGCGAAGACCCGATCCAACAGAAATAAATGTGCATTTGCCGAGGGTCGACGGCGCGCCTATAGATGCATCTATTAATCTTTCGAGGCATTCGGCCCGTTCCAAAATAAACACACACAGACAGACAGTCAGTCAAGAAGTCAACATGGAGCAACTATCCAAGAAAGGCCAATTCTCTTTAATAATTTGAGAAAACAAAGCTTAAATCTTTTTAGAAATCCATTTATAAATTTAATTTGATTTAAGTAATTCAAGCCATCAATGGGTTCACAATTAATCCAAATATAACATGCTTTTGGGCTATAGGCTACTTGGACAATAGCATAATAGTAGCTACGCATGGATTCTCGTCACCTCGTGTGTATGTAGCCCCCACAAATAGGAGCACATAACTAATTTAACTCACCTATGGGGTAAATTCCCCCTCACAAGATTAGAAAGGAGACTCAGCTCGCTCCGAAGATCCATAACCGGCATTCCACGCCCTTCTGAAGACTCGAATCAGTGCACAACGCTCCAAAGCTAGCCAATAATTATGTAAATCCATTAATATATGCTAAGGTACTCATTATAATCCAATTTATAACAATTCCTAACCCCGATCGAAAAGTTGACAAAATTACCCTCGGGCCCATGTGCCCGGATTTCAAAAAAACTCACAAAATTCGATAACCCATTTCGATACGAGTTCAACTATACCAATTTTATCAAATTCTGATAAAAACTGGACCTCCAAATCTTGAATTTTCGTTCTTGAAGAGTTTTACAAAAGTCTAGATTTCTTCCATTTAAATCTGAAATAAATGATGAATATAACCATAGAATCATGAAGTATAATTACTTTCGGCTATAGAACACTTATCCCAATCCATATGGTGAAAATCACCTTAAAAATCGCTTCAATCCGAGCTTCATAGCTCCAAATATGATAAAAATGGCCGAAACTTCGAAATATAGCTTCTGCCCAGGTATTTACTCTTTGCGATCGCGGAAAATGCTTCGCAATCGCGAAGAACAACATTTCTCAGCCCAAAATTTGCCCTTCGCGATCGCGGAGAACAAATGCCCAGCTCTTCCGGACAGTCTCTAGTGTAATAGCCATAACTTTTTGCACACAACTCCAAATGATAAATGGTTAAATATTCTGAAAACTAGACTCAAATATATATAACTTTCACGTGTTGTTCATTTCCCAATTCCTTATATATTTTTAGATATAATCTGTCAAAGTCAGCCCATGTGTAACATAACTTTCTTCTTCTTCTTCCCAGACACCCTGTAGTGTAACAGACATATCCCTTTGTACACAAATCCAAATCATTAATGGTTTAATTTTCTAAAAATTAGACACAAAGGTCTACAACTTTTATTTTTACATCATCTCCAAATTCTTTATAGATTGTGAGATATGAGCCTCCGAAGTTGACTGAGTGCAGCAGAACATTTACTCTACGCGATCGCGAAAGGCTTTTCGCGATCGCGATTCACTGGCCCGTCTCTCAAATTTTAATCACCGCGATTGTGACCAACTCCCTACGATCGCATAGAACACTGTTGTAGCAAAAAACCAGCAGTTATAAATGGCCTAGAAATGGTCCGAAACCACCCTGAAATCACCCGAGCCCCTCGGGACCCCGTCTGAACATGCCAACAAGTCTGGAAACATATCACGGACTTAGTCGCGGCTTCAAATCACATTAAACAACGTCAAAATCACGAGTCACACCAAAATTCATCTTTATGAACTTTGAAATTTCTATCCGATGCCGAAACCTATCAAATCTCATTCGATTGACCCCAAATTTTGCAAGCAAGTCATATTCGACATTACAGACCTGCTTCACCTTCCGGAATCGCATTCCGACCCCAATATCTAAAAGTTCACTTCCGGTCAAACTTCTCAAAAACCTTCAATTTTCTATCTTTAGCCAAATAGCTCCAAAATAACCTACGGACCTCCGAATTCACTTCCGATCGCGCTCACAACTCCATAATCACCATGCGGAGCTACTCCCAGTCTCGGAATCCCAAACGAACATTGGTAACACTGAAATGCACTTCAAGCCAAATTTATGCAATTTCTTCCAAAATACCAACTTCCACAATAGGCACCAAAACTCTCCTGGGTCATCCAAAACCCGATCCGGGCATACGCCCAAGTCCAAAATCATCATACAAACCTGCTGGAACCTTTAGATGCCGATTCCTGGGCCGTTTACTCAAAATTCCAATCCTAGTTGATTCCTTCAACTTTAAGCTTTCGAAATGAGAATTCTCTTTCCAAATCAACTCTGAGTTCCAAAAATTCAATTCCAACCATGCGTACAAGTCATAATACCTAAAATAAAGCTGTTCATGGCCCCAGACTGCTGAGCAACGCGCTAGAGATCAAAATGATCGGTCGGGTCGTTATAACACTGAATTACCGTTAGCTGAAAATTGCAGTCGCCGATGGATTTGTGATGCTTCCATTGTTTCCTTTGGCACAGATTGCTCTTCATTATCTTCAATTTCAACCCTAATTGGCTGGAATTTTTGTGGCAAAAGTCTACCAAAAGTTACCGGCAATAATCTCTGTTGAATTCCTATGTCCGGCGTTACAGTCAATCCATCAATTTCCCCATCCTTAGCTGGTTTATGAAAAACTAGGTGTACTTTCCATCCCTATTAACCAGCGACTAGGTTGAGTTTGAGCAGGCGTTTCCTCATTTCCTTCAATTACCTTAACTTCCGATGGAGATGGAAGCTTCCTTCTGTGTCTAGCCATGGCTGAAGCGCAAGTTAGCTGAACTCGCTTACATGCGCCTACAGAGAAGTGTTCACCTACTAAGAGTTTTTCACATCTTTATACTGACATAAGATTGAACAACTATTATTGTTTGTTAGATCTTAAAGCAAATGTTCATAACATTGATATATGAGGATCTTATCTATATTATATTAAAAGTTGGATAATATGCATTGTGGTTAAACCAAGTCATAAATAATGAAGCCACTTGGCAATTTTAGGACAATATTAATAATTTAAAATTAAAAATAGAACCATAATTAATGGAAGTAGTTAAATGAATCTTATACATAATATTATATCTATATATTGATCCACTCATAAATTTTCTTCTATATTAAATAGAAATATGGAGGTAAGAAATTATAATTAAAAATAAAATGTAACGACCCGACTGGTCATTTTGAGCCCTAGCATGTCGTTTAGTAGTGTGAAGCCATGAGCAGCTTCATTTCAGGTATTGTGACTTGTTCGCATGGTCGGAATTTAAATTCAGGAAGATCGAAGTTAAATTTAAATGAAAATTCTCAATTTAGAAGCTTAAAGTTGAAATAATGAACTAGGATTGGAATTTTGAGTAAACAACCTCGGAATCAGGACCTGAAGGTTGCAAAAGGTTCATATGATGATTTTGGATTTGGGCATATGCCCGGATTGGGTTTTGGATAACCCGGGAGCATTTTGGCACCCATTGTGGAAGTTACCATTTTTGAAGGAATTTCTTAAGTTTGGGTTGGATTGCATTTCAGTGTTATCGATATCCGTTTGGGATTCTGAGTTTGGGAATAGCTCCATATGGTGATTCTGGAGTTGGGAGCGCGATCGGAAGTGAATTCGAAGGACCGTAGGTCCTTTTGGAGCAATTTGGCTAAAGTTAGAATTTGAAGGTTTTTGAGAAGTTTGACCAGAGGTTGACTTTTTGATATCAGGGTCGGAATCCAATTTCGAAAGTTGGAGTAGGTCCATAATGTCGAATATGATTTGTGTGTAGAATTTGAGGTCAATCGGACGTGATTTGATAGGTTTAAACATCGGAAATAGAATTTGAAAAGTTCAAAGTTCATAAAGCTTGAATCGAGGTGTAATTTATGGTTTTAGCATTGTTTGTTATGATTTGAGGCCTCGAGCAAGTCCGTAATGTATTTTGGGACTAGTTGGTATGATTGGTTGGGGTCCCGGGGGCCTCGGGTGGATTTCGGGTGGTTAATGGATCAAAAAATGGATTTGAGAAAAGTTGAGGTTTGCTGGTTGCTGGTATTTCCGCTTCTGCGGAAAAGGGACCGCAGAAGCGGCCCCGCAGAAGCGGAATGGGAGCCGCAGGAGCGGTTTATGGTCGAGGCTTGTAGACCGCAGATGCGGTCAAGGATCCGCAGAAGCGGGACCGCATCTGCGGAGGGAAGATCGCAGAAGCGAAATGAGAGGCCCAGTGGAAGCCGCATAAGCGGCTGGTTTTTCCGCTTAAGTGAAACCGCATAAGTGGTAATATTTCCGCAGAAGCGAAAATGTCTGGAGACAGAGGGGTTGTTTTAAGTCGGATTTTGGTCATTTCTTCTTCATTTTTCATGGATTGGGGGCGATTTTTGGAGATCTTCAAAGAGGGATTTCGTCATCTATGTTAAGGTAAGTTATCCCCACCACTCTTGAGTTGAATATATCAATTATATATGGCTTTAAGCATGGAAATTAGAGTAAATATTGAAGTTTTGGTTGAAAACCTAAAAAATTATAATCTTGGATTTTAGCCACGATTTGAGTATGGAATTAAGAGAAAATAATATATTTGAGTTCCTAAGGTTATGGGTGGTTAAACTTTATCTTCGAAAAGTTTTGGATTCCGGGCACGTGGGCCCGAGGGCATTTTGGTCAACTTTCCAATCGGGGTTAGGAATTGCTATAAATTAGTTTGTAATGAATATTTGAGCATATATTAATGGATTTGCATAACCATTGGCTAGTCTTGGAGCGTGGTGCATCAATTGGAGTCCTTGGAAGAATGTAGAATGCCGATTTTGAGTCTTCTGAGCAAGGTGACTCTCCTTTCTAATCTTGTGAGGGGGAATTTACCCTATAGGTGAAGTGAATGATTATGTGCTCCTGTTTGTGGGGGCTACGTATGCACGAGGTGACGAGAGTCCGCACGTAGCTACTATTATGCTATTGTCTGGGTAGTTAGGAACCAAAAGCATGTTGCACGTGGATTAATTGTAAACCCATTGGTAGCTTGAATTGCTTAACTCACATCGAATTAGTAAGTAAATTTCTAAAAGGATTAAACTTCATTTCTTAAATTGTTAAAGGAGAATTGGTTTTATTTGAATAAATATTCCCCGATAAGTTCTTATTTGACTGATTGAGCATGTATTTTATGTGTGCCTGCGTTGTATGGATGATTCGCGAGCAGGATATGCGTTTATTTATGGAACGGGCCGAACGCCTCGGTGAGAATAGATGCATCTATGGTTCGTATCGCTCGACCCTCGACAGTGCATAATTTACATTTTTGTTGGAGTGGGCCATCGAGCTCGGCGTGATTTGTGCATGGTTATCTGTTACTTGAAAATTGTAAATGTGGAATTGGCCGTACGTGGCTTGATATAAACTGATACGATAATAAAGAACAGATTTTAGAAGCCCTTGATTTATTATTGAAGATGTTTACCTGTTTTCTGGCTTCACAATTTGTACTTCTATATAAATCCTTGATTATCCTCGCACTTATAGAATGTTGTTAATTGACCTCTAGTGATTGTCGAAGTTGGTCATCTCGTCTCTACCCCTTCGGGATTAGGCGGGATACTCACTGAGTACACGTTGATTACGTACTCATACTACACTTTTGTGCATTTTTGTTGCACAAGTATATGTTACTTTAGCGGCCTACTGGGCATAACAGCACGGACGATTTGGGGACTAGGTGAGTTGCAGTATGCAAGGCGGCCTGCAGCTTTTAAAGTCCCCTTTCTAGTAAATTGTATTTCCCTTCTGTCCATTGTATTCCGGATGGATGTTGTATTGTATTGTATATCCTTACTAGTATATGCTCATACACTTGTGACACTGGTTTTCTGGGGATGGTTTTCGAAAGATGTGTACTAATTTTTATTATTTAAATTTAAATTCAAGTATTGACCTTTTATGTATGAAAAATGGGAGGAAAACCTAAGATTTTCAAAAGTATTAAAAGAGAATTCAATTGATAATTTAGTTAGCTGGCCTGACAGAGGTGTCCGGTGCCACTACGACCCTTAGTGGATTTTGGGTCGTGATAACATGGTATCAGAGCACTAGGTTCCCGTCGGTCTCACGAGTCATGAGCAAGTCTAGTAGAGTCTCGCAGATCGGTACGGAGATGTCTGTACTTATCCTCGGGAGGCTGCAGGACTGTTAGGAGTACTTCCCTTCTTAATTTCCTTATCGTGTGGTTCAATCTCCTTTGAGGCTTATGCCTTTGATTCCTTCCCACTCAATCTTACGCGATGCGGGCGCTTGTTATAAATCGAACAATTGAAGGATTGTAATGGCACTACAAATGTGGTGCGGGATGATTTTCCCGGTATAGTTGATTGGACTATGATAGTCGCATTTTGGGGGGATATTATATTGTTTCAGCTCAGTAACAGAACTTCTAAGAGCCTTAAGGCTAGGCACAGGTTGCCATGATGCTTATGAGCGATTATTCTGCAGTGTTGTTGTAATGGTAGGGTGTTGCCCACGTGTCGGGGCAGTGAATAAATTTAAGGGAGGTTTACTCAGCGTGTAATCAAGGGATTCAGTATTTTATTCCTGGCAGGGGAAAGTCAATCGAACTAAGGATGGTCAGGTGTGGGCTGGTGGAAGTAATGAGGCTTGGTAATTGCAAGCGTGGTAGAGTTCTCCTCTATATGGGGGTGCTGCTATCCTAATTGAATGCCTTAAGCTTGTCAGTGTTATGATCTGCTATAATTCGCCTTGGGGCAAGATATTGTGAAATAATATTGGAGGTACAACTGTCAGATATCGCATGATGTGGTGGTGTAAGATCGAATCAGAATTTCTAATGTTGTCGGCTCGATAAAGATGACCTTTGGAAAGGTTTAAAGTTAGCAGCAGTGGTGGATTCAAGTGCCACGAAGATAGATTGTATTTGAGGCAGCAATTGAATAGTAAAGTATGAGGAAGGACATGCGGGAAGTGCCAGGCGGTGTTTAAAATTTCTAGAAGGCCAACTATGAGAAGCAAGGTCGAGTGACTAATTAAGGAGATGAGTTACGCCAAAGTGGGAGAGTGGCGAGGGTTGCATATGGGCTTGGTAATAGGATGACTACGCGCCTTAAAGAGAGTTTGAATCGAATTGGGGATTTTAATAATTGGTGATTGAAGCTTGCGGGTATGATGTGAAGTATGGGCTATTATACTGCATAAGATTGATATGTCGAAAAGGAGCTGCTTGAAATGGAGGAGGGTGCAGCATAACCCTGAATTTGGAAGGATGTTGCCGCACATTTAATTGATGTCCGCAAGGGGCGAATGGACTTGTGCAACTGGAAGATGAGCTCGGACTCAGGATGGGCTGTTGGTGCCATAGTGAATGTACCCTGTGCAGCGGCGTGGGAAGATATCGGGAGGTGATTCCCCTAGGTGGGTTATTTCCTGTGAGCAGATTAGCGGTCGCGTGGTTGGCGAAGCTTATACAAAGAATTATATTGGTTGTTCAACAAAGAGATCGGACATGCGGATGTGGTTAATGACTCAGAATATGAAACACAGGGGTTTACAGGAAGATCCCGAAGATTTTGATAATTGGTGGCGCGAGGTTATGTGAATAAGAGGTAAAAAGGTCGAGCGAACTCAAGAATGGTGAAATGATAGCTTCAAGCTAAGTGGGAGAATCCCACCGCTTGTGATTGGGCTGTATGATTAACTACTTGCGTGATTTCTGGTTATTAGCATATTGATGGATTATTTCAGCTATGAAAAAAGACCATAAGTGGTAATTCAAGCAAATGACTTGTTGGAGGCATGCGATAGTTGGCCTTATTGACTCATGTCTGGACTTGAAAAAAGGTTCATAATTTATGCCTTGTATGGATACAAGTCTCAAAGAGAGTGATTTTTGACAGGTGCCTCGCCGAGAGAGTATTCGTGTGTTATAAGATCTATGGAGTGAGTTATATTCGGGACCAAGTCAGAGCGGGTGGTTCTCAATAATGGTCCCAGTGAATTCAGAAGTTAAAGTGTGGTGCCCGATGATTTCGAGCCTATAGGTACAACTAAGAATCAAGCTTTGTAGCAGCTTATGAGAAGGTGCCCAGAATGTTCTATGATGTGTTACCTTGTGGTGTAGCATTTGAGAAATGTGAAATAATTTGTGAGATTTGAGACAACATGGTTTTGTGATTCAAGGTCGCTCGGGGTAAGTGTAGATGGAGTACATTATGTGTTGAATGGAGTTAGTCTTATTCAAAGGCAAGCAAGGGTGAATTGGAAGAAGGTGTATTGAGTATCCATAGTTGAATTTGGCATGTCGAGGTCTGTGATCAGTTCGTTCAGCGTGATCGAGTTATGATTATGATTGGTGGCGGTACGTGTGAGTTGTTGGCCGCCGTAATTGATGTTATTCAGAAGCATTCTTCTATTATGGCTTGTTAATTGGAAGCGGATTCCGGAAGGGCATGGGTGGCTTGGACCACTATTTAGAGATTTGCATATATCGCGGTTATGGGAAACTACCTGTGTGTTTTTATGAATCTCCTGAGTGAGTTAAGTGAAAAGTTCGTATATGATGAATTGTTAAAATGATAATGATTTCGGAGTTATGATGAAAATCGTATTCTATCGTATGTTGGAACGTTGGGTGCAGTGAATAGCATGGAAATATGAAGTGAGGATCAAGGGTGCAGTTCAGTGTTGACAAAGATGTCACGGGCTCGGATGAGGAAGTAAAGGGTTGAATGATTAGAGTAAATTGGAATTGTCCTTAGCATCACCTAAGATCGATGTGTTGTGGAAGAGGTTTTTCATCTTGGTTAAGGATTCTGGATTGCCTTTCAGCGTCGGTGTGTCTGATGGTTTAGATGTACAGACCCGTTATTTAGTTCGAAAGATTGTGGGAACATGTTCCATGGGAAGATGGTACCAGTGTGGCATGTAGCCACTTGTTTGACTGAAGATTTAAATCAAGTATGAGGAATTTGGGTAATATCATTGCCTTGAGAATTTATGCCTGGAGGGCACCTTGTTTATTGGGTTATGAACCGAGGAGGTTTGCTCCGGTTATGACGGTTGTTCTCGTGTGTTATGAGAAGAAGGAAAATTTGTATGGACCTTTGAAAGGTCATTGGCTTAATTTGATATGATCAGGATCGACTTGAGGTCGGTGGATGGATTTAAATGTGAATTTGGGCTTTATAGTAGGCCGGTTGTGTTCATTTCAGTAATGCGCTCCTTATGGAGTAGTCAGGGTGTCATCTCGTTGTCAGATATTTCATGAAGTGATACATTGCGCCGTGTGAGTTTTGAGACGGCCTGAGAAATTGTGTATGTGTTGAGGTTCCGCGTTGCGATGATGTTAGGTGAGCAGGATGGCTCTTGAGATTTAGATCTTGTATCGCACCTCAGTTGTGCTTGAGTTTTGTAGCCTATAGTGCTATGTGTTTTCTCAGGGATGGTATTATGCACTTAGCGTGCTTACGATCGAAATTCGATATTTTTATTGTAATGAGCAGATTTAGCTCGAAGTGCAATCTCCTTATGTGAGATCAATGCGTGGATCGGGTGGCACGCCGCCATGGTCATGTTATTTGGATCGAGTGGCACGCCGCCATGTGTATGTTATTTGGATCGGGTGGCACGCCGCCATGGGTATGTTATTTGGACCGGATTGCACGCCGCAACAGTGTGATGATGAGTGTAGTTTTCTATATTCCAATTTGGTATGTCGTGCTTCCTATTTTCTAAGGAAAGTCTGTAGTAGTGCGGGAGTTAGGTAATTCCTTCCAGAGTTCGATTTCCATTTGTGTTGTGTTCGGATTGGTGGCCTATTTGCACATTGTGGCATCATATGAGACCTGTGGTCGCATTCGGAGTGGCTTATTGCCTGAGCAGTTCATACTGGGTAAGATGAGATTGTGGTATTTAGGATCAGTGCAATATGATTATATGAAGTATATTAAGGAGTGAAGATCATTATTTGGTTCAGAATGTAGTAATGTTTCTTGTCAGAAGTATAGACTCGATGATTGGTTGACTCGATAGTTGATTATGAATTTCGTCATCTCATCCGTCATGGCGGTATTGTAATAGTTAGAGTAAGACCTATGTAGGTCATGAGGTGCAATGGGAGCATCAGATTCGTGGAATTTCGATTAATTCAAACAGAAATGTTATTGTGGTCCTATGAGTAAAGTGATGCAAAGTGTGAATTCAGCAGAGTTATGCAGTCATGTTTGAGTACAGCGTATAGTGATTAATACGGTGATCGTATGTTGGAAACAGGCTTGGCATAGAATTCCAGATGTTAGAATTGGGCTCTAAGGCTTATTTGCTTGAATAAAGGGGGGTATCTTCAGAACTTATCAATCTAATATGCTCAACTGAATTGTGGTAGCACGGGAAGGTGCGTGAGGTGCTAAACAGTGATTTCAGACTACTTCAGTGTAGTTCTCAGCACTTTCGAGGACGAACGTGTTTTTAAGTGGGAGAGAATGTAACGACCCGACCGGTCGTTTTGAGCCCTAGTGCGTCGTTCAGTATTCTGAGGCCATGATCAACTTCATTTAAGGTATTGTGACTTGTTCGCATGGTCGGAATTTAAATTCAGGAAGATCGGAGTTAAATTTAAATGAAAATTCTCAATTTAGAAGCTTAAAGTTGAAAGAATGAACTAGGATTGGAATTTTGAGTAAACAACCTCGGAATCAGGATCTGAAGGTTCCAACAGATTCGTATGATGATTTTGGACTTGGGCGTATGCCCGGATTGAGTTTTGGATAACCCGAGAGCGTTTTGGCGCCTATTGTGGAAGTTAACATTTTTGAAGGAATTTCTTAAGTTTGGCTTGGAGTGCATTTCAGTGTTATCGATGTCCGTTTGGGATTCCGAGTCTGGGAATAGCTCTGTATGGTGATTCTGGAGTTGGGAGCGTGATCAGAAGTGAATTCGGAGGTCCGTAGGTCCTTTTGGAGCAATTTGGCTAAAGTTAGAATTTGAAGGTTTTTGAGAAGTTTGATGGGAGGTTGACTTTTTGATATCGGGGTCAGAATCCAATTTCGAAAGTTGGAGTAGGTCCGTAATGTCGAATATGATTTGTGTGTAGAATTTGAGGTCAATCGGACGTGAATTGATAGGTTTAAACATCGGAAATAGAAGTTGGAAAGTTCAAAGTTCATAAAGCTTGAATTGGGGTATAATTCATGGTTTTAGCGTTGTTTGTTATGATTTGAGGCCTCGAGCAAGTCTGTAAAGTGTTTTGGGACTGGTTGGTATGATTGGTTGGGGTCCCGGGGGCCTCGGGTGAATTCTGGGTGGTTGATGGATCGAAAAATGGATTTGAGAAAAGCTGAGGTTTGCTGGTTGCTGGTATTTCTGCTTCTGCGGAAAAGGGACCGCAGAAGCGGCCCCGCAGAAGCGGAATGGGAGCCGCAGGAGCGGTTTATGGTCGAGGCTTGGAGACCGTAGATGCGGTCAAGGATCCGCAGAAGCGGGACCGCATCTGTAGAGGGAAGATCGCAGAAGCGAAATGAGAGGCCCAGTGAAAGCCGCAAAAGCGGCTGGTTTTTCCGCTTAAGCGAAACCGCATAAGCGGTGATATTTTCGCCGAAGCGGAAATGTCTGGAGGCAGAGGGGTTGTTTTAAGTCGGATTTTGGTCATTTCTTCTTCATTTTTCATGGCTTGGGGGAGATTTTTGGAAAGTTTCAAAGAGGGATTTCGTCATCTATGTTAAGGTAAATTATCCCCACCACTCTTGAGCTGAATATATCAATTATATATGGCTTTAAGCATGGATATTAGAGTAAATATTGAGTTTTTGGTTGAAAACCTAGAAAATTATAATCTTAAATTTTAGCCACGATTTGAGTATGGAATTAAGAGAAAATAATATATTTGAGTTCCTAAGGTTATGGGTAAACTTTATCTTCGAAAAGTTTTGGATTCCGGGCACGTGGCCCGAGTGTGTTTTGGTCAACTTTCCAATCGGGGTTAGGAATTGCTATAATTTAGTTTGTAATGAATATTTGAGCATATATTAATGGATTTGCGTAACCATTGGCTAGTCTTGGAGTGTGGTGCATCAATTAGAGTCTTCAGAAGAATGTAGAATGTCGATTTTGAGTCTTTGGAGTGAGGTGAGTCTCCTTTTTAATCTTGTGAGGGGGAATTTACCCCATGGGTGAAGTGAATGATTATGTGCTCCTATTTGTTGGGGCTACGTATGCACGAGGTGACGAGAGTCCGTGCGTAGCTACTATTACACTATTGTCTGGGTAGTTATGACCCAAAAGTATGTTGCACGTGGATTAATTATAAACCCATTGGTAGCTTGAATTGCTTAACTCACATCGAATTAGTAAGTAAATTTCTAAAAGTATTAAACTTTATTTCTTAAATTGTTAAAGGTTAATTGGTTTTATTTGAATAAATATTCCCCGATAAGTTCTTATTTGACTGAATGAGCATGTATTTTATGTGTGCCTGCGTCGCATGGATGATTCGCGAGCAGTATATGAGTTTATTTATGGAACGGGCCGAACGTCTCGGTGAGAATAGATGCATCTATAGTTCGTGCCGCTCGACCCTCGACAGTGCACAATTTACATTTCTGTTGTAGCGGGCCGTCGACCTCGGCGTGTCTGTTACTTGAAAATTGTAAATGTAGAATTGGCCCTACATGGCTTGATATAAACTGATAAGATAATAAAGAATAGACTTTAGAAGCCCTTGATTTATTATTGAAGGTGTTTACCTGTTTTCTGGCTTCACAATTTGAACTTCTATATAAATCCATGATTATCCTCGCACTTATAGAATATTGTTAATTGACCTCTAGTGAGTGTCGAAGTTGGCCATCTCGTCTCTACCCTTTCGAGATTAGGCGGGATACTCATTGAGTACACGTTGATTACGTACTCATACTACATTTCTGTATATTTTTGTTGCACAGGTATATGTTACTTTAGCGGCCTACTAGGCATAGCAGCACGGACGATTTGGGGACTAGGTAAGTTGCAGTATGCAAGGCGGCCCACAGCTTTTAAAGTCCCCTTTCTAGTAAATTGTATTTCCCTTATGGCCATTGTATTCCGGACGGATGTTGTATTGTATTTTATATCCTTACCAGTAGATGCTCATGCACTTGTGATACCGGGTTTCTGGGGATAATTTTCGAAAGATGTGTACTAATTATTATTATTTAAATTTGAATTCAAGTATTGACCTTTTATTTATGAAAAATGGAAGAAAAACCTGAGATTTTCAAAAGTATTAAAAGAGAATTTAATTGATAATTTAGTTAGCTGGCCTGACAGAGGTGTCCGGCGCCACCACGACCCTTAGTGGATTTTGGGTTGTGACATAAAAAATATAGAAAGACGTAAATTTGGATAACCAATGACTATTTATAGTTTGGAGTAAGTTAAAATATAAAATAAAATTAAAATTTACTTAAGATATTAAAAATTTATTGACTTTAAAGGATAAAAAATTCAAGCAACAAAATAAGATCTTAAATAAAATATTCAAATTATTATAGTTTAAGTAAAAAATTAAATAATTAGTAAAAAATTTTAATAACAAAAATATTAAAGTCATATTAATTTTGATAAATCGGGTAAATGAATATTTATACGTAAATATGACTACAACATTTAAATATATTGTGTTCAAAAAATTAAGAAATATTTTTTTATTAATATTTAAATTGTGTGCGGTTAATTTAAGTTTGAAAGCACAACATAATTGTTTTAAAAATCACTCCAATTTAGAAACTAGAATTATAGAATGATAAGAATTATGAAAAAAAATATTTTAATAACCAAAAATATTAAATTCATATTAATATTGATAAATTGGGCAAACGAATATTTTATATGTAATTATTACTACAATACTTAGATATAATATGCTCAAACAATTAAGAATTTTTTTATGATTAATATTTGAATTGAGTGCCGTTAGTTTAAGTTTGAGAGCACGACATAATATTTTAAAAATGCAGTCAAATTTAGAAACTAGAATGATAAGAATTTTTTGAATTTGAGATGAGATTGATTTTTGAAATATGATAACAAAAATTATATTTTGGAATATGAACAACAAAGTCAAAGTTACTACTGAAATACTTTTTTATTTTTATGTATATTATATTAGAATAATTATGGTAGAAATAAAGATTAAATTCAAACAGGCTAATGAAAAATCACATGTATTCAGTATTGAATAATATAATAGCAAAACTAAAAAATAAATAGAGAAAAAAATAAAAATTCAGATTTATCTCATAGAAAAGGGTAAAATTTATTTAAATTTGGGATGAAAAAGATTTTTATATTATGATAAGAAAGGACATATTATGGATAAGTTCACGTAACTCAAGTCTAATAGATAATATCAAAAACTAAAATATTAAATAATAAAAATAAATTAGTGATAATGTGAGGATATTTATAAATCATAAGTTTAGAAAATAAAGTAAATATACAATACTAAAATATTACGAACAAATTTAAATAATTTAAAATTTTCTTGCAATATTTTTAAAACAAAATAAATATTTATTTTATGATTAAAAAATATATATATATTTATCTACATAATATTAATAATAGTAATAGACAATGATATTATATAAAGTTACAAGTTAATGAGCCACATAAAACGTAATAAGGCTACATATTAGATAAACATAGTAAAACTAAAAAATATTATTAAAAATTTACTATTAGAAATGAAAGGAAAGGATTATTAGAATTTGAGATTGGAAAGTTCTTAAATTTAAGATGAGAAGGCTCAAACTATAGAGTATAGATATAATTTAACTTATTATGTAGTAGTTTTAATTTAAAAAAATCAAACTTTCATATTAAATCCAAATAGGAAGAAGAATTCAATTTATTTTGTTTTTGAAAATAATATAATAATTATTATTATAATTATAATTATAACATATAATAGATATAATCTGATTCTATCCACACTATAAATTTATTTGATAAAATTAAGTAAATAAATAATACTCGAAAATATTATTGATCAATTAATTTGATTACTATATGATGTATGCCATTTGATTTTGTATAAATTTGTTATATTTTTGTACACTAAAATAAATAATAAAATAACAATTAATATTTCTTAAAATAATATGATCTATTCGATAATATAATAAGATCAATATTCTGTTAAATTATTCGCGCATCATACTGGCTCTAACACTAGTTGATTGCAACAGTTAACTCGTACGAGATATTTATACTAAGTTATTAAATTTTTATATGTAAGTAATATAGTAAAGTAAAAATATATTCAAACTAATTATGATTAAGTAAAAGTTTTATGTTCAAACACACGTTATACATGGCCCACGAATTAGGGGAGACCCACATGGATTAGACTTGATTCGGGTAATCGGATCTAGTGGATCTACGCCATCTGTTATATTGACACATGCATCACAGCCATGTTAACATGACACCGTCTGCCGAATATTCTAAAGATTCGTGGCAGCATTAGTAGTTTTGCAATTTGCAAACTCGAATCAAAATAAAGATTAAAAATGCACCAAAAAATTAGTAGCACTAGCAATAAAGAATTATTTAAAGGGTTAGGTCGTTTGGTAGGACGTATAAGAATAGTGCTGAATATGGTGTATATATTAGGAATGCTGGCATTAATTATGTTGTGATTATTTTTTATCCATTGCTTGGTTTGGTGCATTAAAACATTACATAATTTCTAAGAAAATTAATTGTTTACAAAAATGTCATCTACATTCTTTAACTTTGTACACTTTGAGGGATATTTGGGGAAATTTTATCTTTAACTATGCTTATGCAAGATGCAAGTATTAGAAACTCTTGCATGGCTAATACCATGACTTGCTATGTATTAGTTATATATATGATAATTTTAAATAGGATATATAATCAATGCAAGTATATATATATATATATATATATATATATATATATATATATATATATATATATATATATATATATATATATATATATATATATATATATATATATATTTAAGGTGAATGTCTATATTTTAGAGAGATTTTGGGTTCATTATTTTGTAGTTAAGTCACTTTTTTCCTGTAAATAGAGTATTTTTATTCCATTGTAATTAATCCCAAATCAATAAGAATTCTCTATCTACTTTTAAATGCAATACTCTTCTTCTTCTTCTCTTATTTTTTTATCACACGTTATCATCACGAGACTCTACTTAATTGAGTAGAGACGGTTGTTTTAATTTGTGAATATATATACTATTAATTAGTTGTCTAACGTTTGAGAAATTAAACCGTCCATGTATAGGAATTTGTGTGAGGCTCTTGCGGAATGCATTGATAATCCTGTACTAGGCATCTGGTTTGGTTACCAGACTTTGCGATATGTGCATGATGCTCAACTTGTACATAATATTGAGCATAATGATGGTCAATTGATCTATGAATTTTCTCCAGGAATAAATTCTGGACTTAAGGTAAGTATTTTACCTTATTTTTCTTTTTTAAATTCTTGAAATTCTATAATTTAATTTTGTATACAAGCAAAGACAATAAATTTTGATTATAACTCTAATAAAGCTTGTAAGAAATTATAATCACCCAAAGTAGTAAAATTTTTATGCTTTGCCATGATCAAATTCATGTATGAATGTGGGCACAAGAAGTGAAAACTCGTCCCATTGAATTATTTTAATTTTATTTAAGAGAATGTGGTAGCAATATGTGATACGTCTGAAAGAAAATAAAATTATTACCGTGAAGGTATGACCTCACCCAAACTCACACCAAAATTAGGTAGTGAGGCGGTCGAAGCAATAATAACACCAACATGAGTCGGGATCGAATCCACATGGAGTTAGAATTTGGATTAGGTATATAACTAGAAAAAATGTATGATGTAGCTTAGATTGTACTTCCATATATTCATTGGTTGTTTCTATTTCTACTTTTAGATAATGATTGCAACTAATAAACTAGAGGACAATATTTTGGTTTTGAGTGTTTTTCAAATGATAAAGGAATCTAGGGCCGTGACTTCCACTAGGTGGCTACCTAGCGGGCTGTAAACTATAGGGCAAGTTTGATTTATTGGGATCGTGGTATAGCAACCACACGTAATTGCTCACTCTATACCTCTCGGTAGTTTGAGTGATTTTGCCCAATTTGGCTTTCTCAAGCACAAATGGGTATTGCACAAATCAAGTGATATATGCCCAAGTCCGGTCTTACTATCTCTAAATTCAACCCCTTAATTGAGGCTATCAATTTCTTGAGTTCACCCCAATTCCTTTCTAGCCAAGCGTTCCTTAACCTAGTCCCTCCTTCTCAAGCAAAGACTAGGTCAAATAGCCATGAATCAATGTTTGCAACCATTAATTCTAGAATTAAAGCATGAGCAAGGCTAGATATCACTAACCCAATCCCAAACAAGCCCTAAAATTAAATACCCATTAAGTACCCACACTAGGGTTGAGCCACAACCCTAGCTAAAGATTTAGCTACTCATGAAAAATAAAGAAATACAAGAAGAAATTAAGATATAATGCATAATCATTGATTAAACAAAGAAAAATTAATGTTAAGAAGTCAATCTAATACAAAATTACTCAAAGAAGTAAAGAAAACCGCTCAGGTGAACCTCTGCAAACTAAACTTAACCTAAAAATGACAAAAAGTTTAATTTATACTAAGTTGAAAATATCTAACAAAAATGCCCCTGCGAAGGTTGTGCGACCGCATAATTCTTGTATGTGGCGAAATCAGAGGGCTTAATTTCTCACTATCAAGCCACTTCGTAAGAATATCTCGAGGCCCCGAGGACGTGGAGTTGCAACCGATTCTCCTCCCTTGGGTCTCGTCGAGGCCCGACTCAAAGAAGACGAAGATCGAGGATGGAAAAAAAATGGGAGTTCCCAAGGCACGCGGCTAAGTCTGACAGAGCCGGCCTACCCAGAGCCTATGTCGAGGCATCACATTTAGCCGTCCCATCTCCATGATTTTATAATTAATGCATGTTGTACCACAATCGGATTCACCTTCTATATAAAGGGAATCCTCACTACCTTGTAGGCAGGTTTTTGTTGCTCCAACTACTATACACAAGATCAATAATATATGTATTTCTCTCTCTTTCTTCTCTCTAACTTGCTCGCTCTTACTAGCTCGAGACCACTTTTGGCATTTACCGCTTCCATAGTTGTTCTTCATTTATTGCTTGATATTGACCATAAATAGCCTTGTTTGATTATTTCTTAATTGTTACCCCCTTCCTGGTTACACCCACTAGCTCGAGCTCGAGCCAGATATTGACCCTGAGGCCCTTCATCGACTAGTCCGAAGCCCGAGCTGCAAGCCCCTCGGTTTGATTACTGCCCCGTTTAGCTTGTATCTTATTGTTAAAACTTCATACTTTTAGCATCAACTGCTCTAACAACTAGCATTGAAATAGATCACGTATTTTTAGAATCTCATTTACAAATTTAACTGTTGTTACTATTTTCACGGTAAACAGTTTGGAGCCCACCGTGGGGCTAAAAATAATATTGATTATTTTATTGCTAGTTTCATCGCACAAATGCAAGTTATCTTTCACACTTTCTCTTGTCTAAGATCTTTTGATTTCAGGTCAAAATGTCTGGCTCGATGAACAGAGTTGAGAACGACAACCCCGAAAATAACGGGGAAAATGGCATGGCTGTTCCAGTCATTGTCACACCACCGCAAAACCCTGATAACGCGCGAGGACCAAGTCCAGTGGACGGGGGCTCGCAAAACGCGCACCAGGTCGATGAAACCTCACACACCGGTGGAAGCATACAACGTGGCGACCAACAGGAAGTCCTAAAACCCCCAGCCCGGAAAGAACAGGAAGTTAGTCTTCACGTTATTTTTGAAATGTTGCAGGCACAATAGTTGGCTATCGCTCAGTTGCAAAGCCACTCGAAGACTCCCAGCACAGCAGCGCTGGAAACCACTCCCCCATCCGTACAAGTGCTAGGAAGGTCAAGCAACAACGAATCAGTAACCGATCCCGCCATCGTGAAAATTCTAGAGAACCTCACCGAAAGGATTGAGTCAGGCGAGAAAATAGTAGCAAACAACGATAAAAAAGTCGAGACTTATAACTTCAGAGTCGACCAAACTCCGGGCGCACCCCCGATCCTGAAGGGTGCAGATTCGAGGAAGTTCCTGCAACAGCCGTTCCCTGAGGAAGCGGCTCCAAAACCCATTCCGAAGAAGTCCAAAATGCCGGAGCTCCCTAAGTACAACGGAACCTCAAATCCCAACGAACACATTACTGCCTATACATGCGTGGTAAAAGGTAGTGACCCAAAATGCGATGAGATCGAGTCCGCCTTATTGAAAAGGTTCAGAGAAATGCTCTCGAAAGGGGCCATGATGCAATACCACAACCTATCTCCCACTCTATAAATCCGTTCGCCATGCCAGCTGACTCCTCCATAAAGGCACACGCCGGTGCCGTCAAAGCAACAGCGAGAAGGCCCGATGCATCCAAGATCGAGCAAAGGGAGAATGAAATGCTGCGAAAATTCACATCTCATTCCGGATGGAACAAACAGGATTACCCATGGTCTTAGATGACTCGGTGGTACAGGCCTTTGCTCGAAGCCTAAACGAACCAAGCCCAACGATTCCAAGGCAGTTAAAACAAACTTGATCAGGTATCCGGCCAAGACCTGGTCGGACGCCCACACCTGGCATCGGTCGTTAATCAGGGTTGTGGACGACCAGCCGGGAACCCCCTCGAGCTCAGTATACCCAAATAGGCTCCTGGCAAAGAAACTGATACAAAATAGCAAAAGATACCGCCCGTATACTGCAGATGGGGCGTACACCCCTAGATGCAACCTACCTCGCAACGATCAAAGAACGGATCAGGGAAAATATCTTCGAGGAATCATTAATAGAGCCATATTCGACAGAGGCACAAGGCCAACAAGGGTGCCTCACCTGTTAAGATACAATTTTAACATCACTATCTCAGACATTGCGTTCAACACCAAGGAAACCAGAGATACTAGATAACCCGGACCTATTCAACCGAGTTCCCCTCAGAAGAACCATAACTTGGTGTGTGAACGACATAACACGCACGACCACGGGGCCAAAAATGGCCACCCGTTTCAGAGGAAAATAGTCAAGCTACTCAATAAATGTCATCCCCAAGAATTGTCGAGCAATTGGGCTTGAGTTCGAATCCGAGGAAGGAAGGCGGCCAAGAAAAACAAAGCAAATGAGCTGCTACGTATTGCCACGATAGTGAAGGAGCGACGACACTCCTCGAGAACTCATAAAAAGGGGAGTAAAAATGCTCGCCACCAAGAGAAAAGCGGATCCGGGGATATATTCCCGAGGATGCCCTCACATTCAGCAAAAAGGACATCGAGACCTTGTCTCGACCTCACACCGATGCACCAGTAACCTTATTCCTCATTCATTCCATTTCAAATAAAACATGTGCTCATGAATTCAGGTGGCTCGATCAATGCTGGTGAGCCGAGGATGATAGGGCAGCTCGGACTGCTAAGTCAAATCACGCTTGCCTCTCGAATCTTTGTCGATTCTAAACGGCAAACGCAACAACAAGGAGAAAGACCATTCTCTCGGCTCGGCATGGTTGGCCCGGACTGGAACGTCAAGTTTTGAGTCATCAAAGGGTGCGCAAGGCACGAACGCCTTATTCAGACGTCCCCCCTTCGCCAAAAAGGTAAAAATCCGCGCAAGAGATAGAATTAGAACCGTTGGCAGAAAGCAACATGTGGCAAGGGAAAAGCTTGCATCACACAACGTATCGCCGACACCAATATCTCCACTCTCAAAAGAGTCAGAAGGGTAAGTGAAACATGCCTTCGGCCAAGCCAGATTAAACACAAATGGAGGGCTGTACTATAGTCCGTGCTCCAAAACAGCAACGACATATCGGACCTCGGAACATCGCCTACGCGTCCTACGGTAAGATAAAACTGCCTCCCTCCTTAGTTATTTTATGCTAACCTGTATGCAGATTCCCATCCAGGGCATTCAAAAGTTTTAACCCTACCTGGAGATCCCAAGTCCTTAATGGCGCCCGTCGTACTCTTTCCCCTTGGCCGGACTTCCGCCCCAGAGAGGGCCTCGCCATCAAGGTTCTCAGCAGAGCAACGTGCCTCCCAAGGAGGATCCGACGATCTCATAGAACTTGTTTCGCAATCAACCCCGAATGATGGAGAAAAACCCCCTTTGAAGAAACCATCCGCACACGAGGGCCGGGGAGCGACAGACTGAGGTCTAATAGGAAATCATGTATAGGGCCAAACGATCAAAGAGGCCGTACCCGTGGGGGCCGAGTTTATGGCGACGAGACAACATGTATTTATGCCAAGCAATTAAAGAATATATTTTAGCATCTCGTACTCTAAAAAATAAAATTCCAGCTTGCTCATGGCAAGGACTGCTCCCCCCCATCGAGTACATTTCGCGATACTCGGAGACTTAGCGTCAATGGTTTAATAGCCGCACGAATCCGGGGTCGAAACTCCGTGCTCATAAGGCCCCGACGAGCCACTTCCGAGCTCACGAGTAATGACCTTCGAGCCTAAGCAACTCGATGACTTGGAGACTATCGTCAATTGCTATACACTAAATACCCGAGACCATAAGACCCCCAGCGGGCAGACTTGGTCTAGCCAGATCTATTTTACATATCAACAAAAACTGTAAGACCTCAACATGCACGACGAACTGTAAGACCTCAACAGGCATGACAAACTATAAGACCTCAATAGGCATGAAATTTTTGTAAGACCTTACTATAGGCATAAAACTCAGTCCCGAAGTTTAGGCTATGTGTTGCATTTGTAAGAAACTGAAAGGGCATACCCTCGATACAGACGCCTTAACTATCATTCGGGATCAAAAATGGCTCCAGCCAAACACATATGACTACAGTCAAAACAGATGCACCAGCCAAATTAACGCAACTCGGGGACGCCCCACCGTAGCTAACAAAATCGCAGGCTATTACTTCGAATCTACTTTGAAAAGAACCGGTTAAAACATGCTACCCTCAATAGGCAAAACAAGTTTCGACCATGTCAGCTCCAAATCACAAGGCTTCGAGCTACTCAGCCTACGAGCTAAGAACCTTTCGAGGTGCTCGAAAATCGCCGCTAATAACTTGAAATCGAGATTCTTCCCAAACCGACGACGGGTCAGGCAAAATCATTTCAAAAAGACCTTAATGAGGAGAAAATAACGCCTACATATGCCTAAGGGCAAAAGCATAAGAGCCATAGTCGCCACCCAAATGAGCCTCAGGGCCACACACTTAAAGGTCGCAATGACCAAAAGCGTAAAAGCCACTATCCCCAACTAAAAATTTGAAATCTTGAGGATTAAGATGAGCTTGAGTCATAACCCGAATCGGAGACCGAAGCTAAAATAGTTAACTATACACCCTTCTCTTCCGTAGCTTGAGCCTGCACCTGACCCCTCAATTCACAGCAAGCATTCCTAACCCGGTCGACTTCGCCCCTAAGATACTCCAGAGCCTCCATCTTTTTCTGCAACTAAGATAGGCAAAGAGATTAACCTTAAAGGTTAAAAAAGCAGAACGCGTACCATGAGAGGTTACATGCTCGATCAAATAGATGTCGTAATTCGAGCTCCGGTACGCCTCATATTGCCAAAGCATCAACTCAACCTCCTTCTCCTCGCTGAGGGGCCTAGGGGACTCACCCTCATCTAGGGCTCTCTGAAGCCTAGCCCCATGATGGAGCAGCTCAGACCCCAGCCTATCAAAGGCTTATTGAAGAAAAACTTAATAAAGAAGAAGACGCGAAATATAGAAGTACTACGTCAAAACTCACTATGAAGTGAAGCCGGCGGACTTCCTCAAAGGCTGAGCACACTTCCATTGGTCCAGCCCGTTCGGCCCCAAAAGAACCAACCTCGGTTGAGGCTTGTTCACTCGGAGGAACCACCTCTCCGGCATCAAAGGCTCCAGGAACGGCACACCTGGATGATGTTCTTTACTCAAAGACACATGCCCGTTTTGCCCCACTAAAAGCGCTATTGCAATGCAAGTGTAAGTCCCTTTTATCACCATCGTCCCCTGGATCAGAGGCCGACGGCTCCTCCCCCTCTCCGGAGGAACACAACCTCGCCCTAAGGGATCGCCTGATATCTATGAGGGCAAAACCAGTATGAAAGAAAGGGTAAAATGTCATCTCAAATATACGAGAACCAAGGTAAAAGCAGCATACGCACATACCTAAGTATTTCGCTTCCCACCTACCACGGGACACAGCTCGCCACCTACGTTTCCCGCAAGTCGAATGGGTCACAAACCTACGGACCCAACCAGGCAAATTGGGAACTTCTCCTATGACCACGAAGTTGTTGCAGGAAAGAAGGAAACACAATTACTAAACTGGTTTTCGCTACAAGCGAATCTAAGGAAACTCGAGACACTCCACTCATGCGCATAATTCCATCCCTCGAGAAAACGCATGAGCTCCACGAGGATAACGTCAGCCATCCAGATTCAGACGAATCGACTAACCTACTCGTGATCCCCATCTTCCTCATCATATAAAACAAAGGGCGTGGATGAACAACACTGCAAGGTTAGCAAGCCTCGATGATGAAAGGGCCGGTACATCCTTATGCAGTGGCTAAGCGTGAATTCGAGCCCAGCCTTCTCCACAAAGAACCTCATCATCAGCTCTATTCACCAAAATAACAGATGTATCTGTGCCAAAGTAATCCAATACTTCAGGCAAAAGTCAAGCACGACCCTATCCAGGGGCCTAGTGCAAAAGGGTATAAGTACACGTTCAGGAATCCATCAGCAGGGTCCGTAATACTCTTATTTGGGGAAAGCGCCTTCAATGCTACCCCCTCGCTCCATCCACAGTATCTCCTCGCCATCTCCAAATGTTCTTCTCTTATCGAAGACATAGGCTTCAGAGTAAACTCCACAGATCCTGAGCATCGGGAGTGGAACTCTCCCCTCCCTGCCGGGGCCGGCCTTGAAGTGGCCGTCATGGCTATGATAAAATTGGCAGACTGAAGCAGGGATCTACAATAACACTTTGGCGCTTAAGATAACGAAAGACCCGATGCCAAGACAGAAGGGTAGCTATTTATAACAATGGGATCTTCCAAGAGAAACAAGAGCCAACCCACATATATGTGGGAGACAACAACCAAGGAAGATAGGCTCCAAGGAGCCAAAAACATTATCTCTATTCCCGACGTGATGCCCGACCTCGAGGACCTCTATCGAAAAGAAGTCTAGCTTCGAAAAGCCTTCAGCACTATCACAGAGCTCGAGGGGGTACCCGACCTCGTTGTTTTCTTTTTAAAAAAAGAAAAATAAGCACTTCAAGCTCCGCCCACAAGGGCTCGACTTCAGGAAGTCGCCTAAGTACGAACAACCCTACCTTAGAAGACTACCTACAAATACCTTAAAGGATTGTCTACGTTAAAGCTCGAAAGTAAAAGCTTCAAGTGCCCAAATTTTAATTCCACTCCTTTGTTCTATCTCTATTCAACTCAGAGGGCCCGACGGCCCGAATCTATCGGACCAATTCAGGCTTGGTCCGAGGTACGACAATGGGCTCGGAAAAGGGCCATTTTAATCTGCTTAAGATCGGGAAGAATGCTTTCACCCGAGTTAGATATCAGTAATCATCAACAAAGTGAAACATTCAAAGTCCTCAAAATATGCGAGAATATACAGTAACAGGTGTTGAAACCTAATTTTTTCCCTATGTATTTTCATACTCAAAATACATAGCATGTGTATGCATATATAAGCATGCCCAAGAGTTTTGGTATTTTCCCTTTTTTTAAAGAATTTAAAATCAATTTATTGTCTATTTCTAGTAGTACAAAATCCAATAATTATTCCCAAAATTATCATTTTTGATGAATAAGTTATTTCTATTCTCATATTTGCACCAAAATATAATTAAGGTAATTTTTGTATATTTTTACAAATTTATTTGTTATTTCTAAAGCTAGATTGCATATAATTACAATTATAGCCTATTTTACGATTAATAGTATTTTATAATTATAAAATTATTTTTAGTATTTTTGGATAAATACTTATGTATTATTAATTACTTCAGTGCTTTTAATCTGGTTTAAAAATCATTATTACTATTTTTATAAAATAGAAAGGGGGGAAATTGGCTATTTAACATCTAGCCTATTTCTATTTTAGCCTCAATTTGACCCCAATTCCACCCCAAATTAAAACCAACCCAATTTCAATTTTAACCCAACCACGACCCATCTTCAAACCCACCCGACTTCCCCTTTAATCCAGGTCGTTGATCATTTTGATCGACGGCCGAGATTCCCACTTTCCTTTTTAATTCCCATACCGCCCTAAACCTAATTCATTCTATTAGAGACGCCTCTTTTGAACCTTCTTCATCTCTCAAACTTTCTCTAGCCTCTTTGAAACCCTAATCGATTCCCACCTTATTCCACCACGATTCCACCGGAATCCATGGCGTTCCAGGCCATGGATGACTTATGCTCACCATCTCTCACCATTAAACCTAAGTTGTTCGAAGATTTAAAACTCAAATCTGATGGTTCCTTTTATATCTTTCTCAGATCTGTAGATCTATGGCCTTTCCGGCCATTATTCCGGCGTGTTCAAGCAATATGAGTCTCTTCGACTCAAGATTTGACTTTCCTCAAGACCTTTCTTGTTCTAGGGTTTTCTTTGCAACTCTAAGTCGTATGAGGTTCTGTACTTACTTATTTGTTTTATATCTGTGACATGACTGAGCTTTACTTGACATTTTTAAGGTTTTCCCCAAATTTCCTTTTCAAAATCGTTCAAATTCGATTTTTAGGGTTCCTGAAAAGGTTTCTTCAAGCATTTTTCTGATATCTTCCTGTTCTTTCTTTATGTGTGTTTTATGCTCATATGTTTCTTCTTATTATGCATGAGTTTTCTCTCTTGTTTCTTTTCTATTATGCAAGACTCTTCTATCTTTTGCCGTTAATCTTATGCTCGCATATTAATTTGTGTTGTTTCCCTTATTCTTTGCTATATATGTTTATGGTTGAAATCTGTGATTTTTGCTCACTTTACTGAACTCTATTTGTGTTCCTGCTAAGTATATTTTTCTCTACTGTTGTTTAAAAGCTCGTATCATCTCTTTCTTCTGAACTTGTTTTAACTCCGAATTTTCTCAAACATGGTCTCATAACCTTGAATCAATGTTCTTTACTATGTATGCTTCTCTCATAAGTCTTTGAAAAGGGCTTCTGAGCCTCTTTCAATGACCTTGTTTTCTCACCTCTTTGTCTGACTCAATTTGAAACCCTAAGATTTGGGGGTTTTCTTTGGGTAAATTGTATTAGGGTTCCACTTTGGAACCCTAGGCTTTCAGACTTACTATGAGCCTGTATTTGAACTTGAATCTCTTTTGCTTGTGACTCTGAAACTTTCAATGTTGGACTCTTTCTTTATTTGAGCTGTGTGCTTTATATATGAGAAAACTCCTCTTTCAAAAGGTTTTCACCAACCAGGTGATTGATTCTGAAATCCCTATAATAAGGCCAATGATTTTTTTGATTGAACCTCCTTTACCCTACTGGCTGTTTACTTGGTCTTTTTGTGTAAAAATTCTATGCTTGTGATGTTTTCCTTAATACATGATCTTCTGTAATTCTGTGCCAATTTTTGAATTATTTCTATACTTATGTGACTCTTTCCTTTATTACCTTAATTCCTTGTGATTACAATTGGAACCGGCATCCTCTTGATTAATTTTCAAATTGATGCCCTATTTTTACTTTATAAACACACTATTATTTCAACTTTCCTTAAGTACCCACTATGTATTTGGCCTTGTTTATACACTATGTGGTTTCTTTGCCCTAATCAGCCTTACTGAACTGATTTGTTTTCCTTATTCTTCCTTGACTAACCGTTTGAACTAGACTCCTTAATTAAAGGATTCCAGTTGTCTTAATTGAATTGCTATTTCCATGTTTGTGCACTCTTTGCCTATGTACTGCTTGTTTTCAAAAAACTATATAAAGGCTTGTCTTCCCTCTTACAAACAGACAGAGATTCACATGAACAAAAACACTTCTAATTACATACTTTCTTACAATACTGTCCGAATTCAACACTTTGCTTTGCTTGAGATCTTTTGGAACTGCTTTGTTTGCAACTTGACTCTCCCAAGGCTACTATTTTCTTACTTGTTTTCCTTTGAAACTGGTATGTCTTTTATTTAAATTTTCTGCCTCACCCCTATGTGTTTACTTTACAGTTACAGCCTTTTTGTTTACTTTACTGCTCATGTTAAGTGATTTGTGCTAATTCTATTCCTTCCTTGCTTCTGTTTCTAGTGAGAATCCTTACCGCTATTCCCTTATATGTGCTTGAGTTAAGGTCTTGGCCTGGAAGTATCCTAAATACTGCCCAGGCCATAACCTGATCCACAATGGATCCTAACTTCTAAGTTTGGCTAACGGGCTGGTCAGGGGTGTGTCCAGCATCCCAATTGCTGAGCATGACCACCAGCCTGCCATGGCTCTCCCTAATTTCCCCTCCCCCCTATGCACTTACACTCTTGCCTTGGGACCTTGAGTTCCCTCTGAACTTGGATATCTAAGGGCTGGCATTTCCACACTGCACTATGTTTTTAATCCTGCAATATTTTGGGGTGTAAGCACTGCCCCGAGCCCTTTGAAACTCTTGGGAACTTTGACACATCCCAAATATGAGAAAGTCTTTTGGAAATCTGATCCTGGAAGTTGGTTTATCTCATATTGTTGGACTTTGAGTTTGTATTAGGTTGTTTGGATGTAGCTGGAACTTCTGATGTAATTTTACTTTCCTTTTCTGATTCATTCGGATATGTAATAATTTATAATAACTATTGGGGTGGTTAGTGGAAAGGGACGGGGGATGAATGCATGCAAAAGGGTAGAAAACTTGCCTATAGGTTATTTATAATTTCTGAATTTTTGTATTTTAGAAAACTTGCCTATAGGTTATTTATAATTTCTACATTTCTGCATTTTAGAAAACATGCCTATAAGTCTTTCTGCACTTCTGCATTTCTGCATTTTAGAACTCATGCTTATAAGTTCTGCATTTCAGAGATTATGCCTATAGGTTCTGCATATAGAATCACGATCTTAGGTCTTTTCTGCACTTCTACATATACACGCCATTAGGCAAACAATTTAGGCTTAATAATAACCAATTTATTCTAGATACCATGCCTATAGGACTCCTATATTTATATAACTGTTTTAAAACCAATGACGCTTAGAGATCACGCCTATAGGATCAAATCAACTGAATCAGCTTCGTTTTGAATCTAGAATCAGTCATAAATCTGCAGACCTTTGTTCATAAAACCAGCAAACTTTTTCCTTAAAATCAATATGCTCTATTAGATGTCATGCCTATAGGCCTCACTTAGGCAAACTATTAGGTAATTAAGTAACTGTGTCAGTCTTTGATAACTATATCCAGACAAGGCTAATTCGGACTCCTCATCTGAAAAATATGTGATGAATTCGCCTATCCAATGCCTTAATTTAATTCAGACCAAACCAGTATTTGAATTCATGCTATATTTGCACTTCTAAATGAGGGGGCCTATATGAGCCTCAACTGCTATTTGTCCTCCCTTTAACTGCTATTTGTTATTGCTTGTACCCTAGATTTTTATCCTTTGAAACTCTGAAAAAGCCCCAACTCCCTCCCTTTTAGGATTAGTAGTCTCAATGCCTCCGGAACTGATAGGATTGGGACGGGTAATAGCATGTAATAAGCAACGATACCATTCCGCGCTTTAATACCTTAACGGGGTGGGAAGGGTAGATATGGAGATGATGACCGATGCGTTAATATCCCATGTAGCCCCTCTTCTGAGGAGTGATTACTGGATATTGCATTGACGTGATCCATATTAATCATAAACCTAGGACCCCCTTCCCTTTACTTCTCTTTTTATCTGCTTTGCTTTACAAATTGTTTAAATCTTTCACAAATTTCTTCCCTCTTTACTTTTCATCACAGTTTCAACTTATTTGCAATGTTATATGCAAACCTCTTCTATTTGAGACCTTTAATTTCTTACTTGAATATGTGAAGTCACAATTATAATATGGCCGGGAACCACACTAGTGGATCTTGAGGGGTGCCTAACACCTTCCCCTCGAGATAATTTCTAGCCCTTATCCAAACTCTGGTTCTTCAAATTCAAATAGTGTCCTAATGCACTTTAATTATTAGGTGGCGACTCTTCAATTCCAAAAATCCAATTCCCAAAAGGGAACAAGTTGTCCTCCCAAATGTCACAAACCCGATTTCGCGAGAAAAAGGGGGCCTCGACAGCGATGGTGGTATATTGTTTTGGAGGTCTGCAATCAAAATTAGGTCGAGGCCTAGGGAAGTTTTGGCGTGCAGGGGGTGATTGATAATGGGATGGTTGAGAATTATAACTGTGGTAGACATGAGCGGGTTATGAGTATCTGGGTGAAGTAGGTTGATATGTAGGAGGTAGAGATGATTGATAAGTTAGTGGCGGAGCTTGGTATGAGGGTGAGGGTGCTAGGTAATTTAGGGTTGGCTGGTATGTGAGTGGAGGTGTTGGGTAATTTTGGTATTTGAGGGGAGACTTGGTCCTTTGTGCAACCATCACGTCCCCCACGACCCCTTTCTTGGACACACCACCAGACTGTAAAGCCTTATTTATAGCTTGCAAGGCTTCATTGTGGACATACCATTTCTAATACACTTTTCAATTCTTACACCTAATTTGATAATATCGGAGAACTTGTGGTTCTCAATCATCATTAGCCGTTCATGGTACTGCGGGTCCTGAGCCCGGACAAAGAACTTGTTCATTTGCTCCTCTTCTAAGATAGGTCTGATCTTAGCATCTTCGGACCTCCAGTGAGTAGCATACTCGTGAAATGTCTCTGTGGGATTCTTTTTCAAATTTTGGATATAGAACATGTCTGGTGCATTCTCTGTATTAAATATAAATCTGTCAATAAAGTCAGATGCTATGTTCACCCATCTTGACCACTTTTTGCGATCTTGGCTGATGTACCAAGACAATGCATCTCCTTTCAAACTCCTCCTGAACAGCTTCATGCGAGTCCTTTCATCCTTCCTTACTCCAACTAGCTCGTCGCAATAAGTCCTCATATGGACCCTTGGATCACCCGTACCATCAATCATTCGAACTTAGGAAGTTTGTACCCCCTCAGGCAATTCGACATCAGGCTGTATGCAAAGGTCCTCATAGTTCAGCCCTTCGATTCCTTTACTTTCCTCGACGCCCTGAATCTGGCTGGTCAGTTTCTTAAGTTCCTCGGCCAATTTCCTGATAAGAAGATCCTTTTCATTAGACTCAGGTGTGTATGGGATAGGTTGGGGTGGAGTGTGGCATGGTCTCCATATAGATAGGATTGTTATGGTGGCCTAGTGTATGGGTATGGAAATGGTCGTTTGTGGAGTTCTGAGGTTCTGGGATGAGTAGTGGAGTATTGTTTGGGGTATGGCAGGTATTGCATTGGTTTTTTGGTGGAGCAGCGTGATGGTGAGGTGGGGGATGATTCTGCTGTTTTGGGATATTTTAAGGAAGTGTAGGGTTTTGAGCATTGAGGAAGTTGATGTCTTGGGTGTTGAGGGAAAATGACAGGTTTGCGAGATTTCGAACCTAATCAAGCTCTTCCTGGAATTTCAACAGTTTCTGTTCAATCCATGACACATTCTCATTAGGAACCCGAATACCCTGGCCATCAGTGACCTCTACCTGTTCAGTTGTTCCTCATGTTGTTTAGATATTCCATTTTATTCTTGCATTTAGAGGGACTAAGAAGAGGAGTGGGTGGAGGGCCCCTGGATCTTATGAAATAAGATGATGATGCCAAGGTGCATGAACTAACCTTTGGGGAGGAGAATAATAAGAAAAATAAATAAAACAAAACAAAAACCAAAAGGTAAGCAAGTCAGTGAGGATTATAAAAAGTATTGCAATATTTAAATACATAGTGCGGGAATGTAAAGCGTGTCCTAATTTGGGAACCTCTTTGTGCCCGAGGTAGGCCTAGCGACAAATAGACTTGCAGAACTTTTAATTCTAAATGACTCATTTTATTGATAAAAAAATAGGCGAATTCCAAAACGACACTAAAAAAGCAAGAAATAAAGGTCATTAATGGCCATTGGCCTTATTACATTCATAAAGAAAAAAAGTAATTTCCTATCTATTTGGTCCCAGAAGGACCTTCCCCAGACTCGGCATCCTTGGCTCCTTCGAACAGCTTCCCCAATTCGCGAAGTCCCAACAACAGGTTTGGCTAGATGTCCACCTTCGGTCCCTTCAGCCTTTTGACAGTCTTCAACCCTTTTGAGAAATTTTCCCTCTGGCTCTACTATGCCTCGCTCCAAGTAACCTAGCCTTTTGTTGGAACTGATAGCCATGTCTTTCCATTCCTCAATCAGCTTTTTGTTGAACTCTTGTATCTCGTAGTGTTCGCTCTCGCATTCACGGATCCTTTTGCGTAGCTGGTTGTATTTGACTTACGCCTAGGCCTTTTCATCTATAATTATGTGGCCTTGAACGAACCCTAGTTGGCCCAGACCATCCGAATTATCTTCCAACCAACCAGAATAGAAAGGGGTACAATCAGCATGAATATCTGTCTGGCTCAATGATGTCTTTCTCCATTACGATCTTGCAGTGTCACATGTGCTGGGCTTGGCACTTGTGGGGACTATCATCATTTAGGAAGTCAGCTCGAAGATGGCTCATCTTGTCGACCCTGGGTATGACTTGCTTCCTACTTGCTTGCTTCATAACTTGAAGTGAGACGTAATGGTATGTTCCTCTTAGACCAATCAGTATCAGGAAAGGTGAATCTCTGGATCGGGCGATGAACTCCTCTGTCAGAAACCACTCGAACATCTATTGAACCTGTTCATCCGTCAAGTTATCAAAGATCTCAACCCATTCCTTGGCATTCTCAGGCTGAGCAAACATGTCGGGGTGTAATTCATTTGCTTTGAGCGATGTGATCATCACAGGCCCTTCGCTGAATTTCTTTTCGGTATTCACCCTTTTGGAGATTTTCCATGAGCCAAAGCCGAAGTAGTAGATTGAAACCTTCGAAGTGTCTCACTCCTTGTTGACACTTCTCTAAGGCGACTCTTCAATAATTGGCTCTTCTAGAGCTCTCAATTAATTTGGAACTACCACATATTCATCATGTCGCGCTCCCTTTTTCTCGCAAAATTGGGTTTATGATATTTTGGATGAGACAACTTGTTCCTTTTGGGAAAGGGGTTTGCATTTTTTAAGAGTCGCCACCTAACGATTTAAGGTGCATTAGGGCACCTATATGGTTCATTGATACCAAACCAGAGACAGGGTAAGGGCTTGAAATTATCCTAAGAGGAAGGTGTTAGGCACCCGTGAGGATCCACTAGTGTGGTTCCTGATCGAACAACTTTTGTGAATTTGTACAATTAGCAAATAAACAAGTATGAAATAGTAGGGGATTTAAGTTTAAATACATAGATGTTCGAAAAATAGTTAATGAAAAGCAATATATTCTAAAAAGAAGCACAATCTAAGCGTATTTGTAAATGTAAAGGGGTGTCCTAAGTTAGTTAGCCAATAGGATCACATCAGTACAATGCTCGGTAATCATTCCTTAGAAAGGGGCTATGCGTGGCATTAGCGCACTGGTCATCATATCCATGTCTACCCTTCCCGTCCCCTTATTGGTCATGCAAAGCGAGTGTTGGTCATAGATTCCTATCGCTGCTGCTACCCATCCCTTCTTAATGGTCTTGGAGGGAGTTAGGACCTCTACCTATAGGTGGTTCTAGACGTACCCCTAAGGTTTTTAAAGGTGAAAATTCTAAGGCGACAAGCAAAAAAATTAGGACTTTGTGCAAACAAGAACAGGAAGGAGTAGATAAGGGTTAAATTTTCCTCCTCAAGTAAACATACAAGTAGCACGGCTCGAACACAATTAAGGTCTTTATTAGATAATGTCCTAAAGTAGGATATATAGGTGAATATGTAGACAAACAACCTCTTTTAGACTCAGAAGTTATAACCCTAGCGGTTGCCTATGGATTTTTAAAAACCTTGTTAAGATTAGAAAACATAAGAAATAAAGATAGTTTCAGGTATGCAATTTTGAAAACGCCCTAAGGGCTTGGCTGTACGCGGAGTACTGATGCCTTTATTAATACAGAAAGAAAGTAGGTTTTGAAATGGACTCCTTTAATACCTATAAGAATGGTATCTAATGAGATTAATGCAATTTGAAATAACTTTTTTTATAAAAAAAATTAATACTTAATAAAACCAATTCAGAAATGAACTAGGCGTGATCAAGTTGATTTAATTGGACTAAACTAGACTGAAAAGCAGAATTTTGAATATGGTTCCTTATAGGCATGACATCTAAGTGTAATACTGATTTAAACGATTTGCAGGCGGGAAACATACATAAATACTCATTGTACCAGAATCTGAATTAAGTCCTATAGGCATGGAATCTGTTCTTAATTTGATTTTAAAACATGATTGTTTGGAACCTATAGGCATGGTTTCTAAACATGACAAAATGCAGAACCTCATAAACATGATTTCTACTTAGTAAAGCATACAAATTTAAAAGTAAGTTCCTAGGAGCATGATTTCTGCCCGAATTACCCCATAAAGCATGTACCTACCCACCCTTTTCACTAAATACCCCAATATCTGTTTACAAGTTATTACAAACCAATGAATGAATTACATAAGTAATAAAAATCAAGAAGCTATTCTATAGGGAGCCTTTAATTAGGCCCAGATTACCCAAAGCCTCCAATGACCTCATATGCCTCAATTCCATAGACAATGACATAGTCTAGGTGCATCAAAATTCCCTAAGGATCTCAAGGATCCGGGCTTGGTAACCAAAATTGAACAAGTGCAGTGTGGAAGGGCCATCCTCAGTATTCCAGAGTTCAGAGGGTTCCCAAGAGGATCCCAAGGTAGTACACATACTAGAGGGGGTAGAACTTATTGACTAAGAGTAGAGTGAGCATAATTTTAGTGAAAAATTATTTAAAAAGGGGCATGTTTGAAAGTAATTTAGTAAAACAACAAGAGTGTTTGAAAAAAGATTGAAGAAATGAACAGAAGTCCAAACACAACCTTTAAGACAGGTTCATACACATCCAGTAGTCACATAACCAAACAGGGGTCAAGGTGGTTTGGGATTCATAGAACACTTTATTGCAAATACATAATCAAGCAAATGTCTGTGAATGTTCAGAACAAACAGAGGGGGTGACACACTGATTCTAAGAGGGGGGAAGTTCATGACATGCTTAATAATGTAAACATATTAACTGCAGATTTCACAGCAAAACCACAAATAGAAGCAAACTAGAAACAGAATAAACTGAAACAATAAGAGAATCATATTGTTGTTGGAACTTTGAATTGAAACTAGGACATAGCAGTAAAGAGGATAGCAAACACATTGGAAGAGCAGGAGAACATAATGGTTAGCCCTGGCTTGTAGCCGGCTAACTTAGAGTAGTAGCAAGTAGTGCAAAAGAGAGCAAAAAGTTTTAAGTTTGTGCGAGAGTTTTAAACCAAGAGTTCATGTGTTTGCGTTAATGAGAGAGTGTGTATATATAGTAGTTCGAAATTATGTAAAATAAGGCAAGAATCATAGTAGCATAGTAATTATGGAACCAAATACTAATCAAAATCAAATCAATGCAAGTACCCCTTTAATTATGGGTTAATCAACCAACGGCAATAGGCAAACAATGTTTAAGGAAGAAAATCAAGTAGAGCATCAGGTACAAAATAGACAATTAGGGGTAAGTACATAGGGATTCAATTAAGGAAACATCTAATGCAGAATTAGTAAAGTATCGGTTAACCAAATAAGGTAAGAAAACAAAATTAAGTTGCAGAATATGGAAACAATCGAAAATTATCATATAGTAAATCATGGAATCAAGGGATTCAAAATCATTGATTTAAGGAGAGTAACAAGTAAACAAGTTAAAATAGGAAAATCGAAAGCCTGCAGGGAAGTTTTCAAATGAAGCCAAGAAACAAGGAGTTCAGAGTCAATCAATGAGAGAGTTTTAACATGTATAAAGAGTGAAATAGGAATAACCAAACACAGGAAGCAAAGAGGCCAGTGTTGACCAGTCCAGATGAGCACAAACATACAGAGGTGATATAAGCTAGGCATAAGAAACTCAATAGAAACACATTCGAAGCGAGATAGTCATAAAAACTCAAGCAAGAATAGGCTAGTCACAGAATCAAACGAAGAAACATAGAAAAATTAGGGCTTTCAACATAGGCAAGTTGAAGAGGTAGTAAACTCACAAAATCAGTTGAAATATTCAATAAATAGAAGTTTAAACAAAGTTTTAAAACAAGAGTTCCGAAAATCCTAATTTTTAGAAGAAGAATAAAACACTTGAAATCACATGGTTCTTGTAAAGAGTTCCAAGGATAGTGTAAAACATCAAATAAAAAACTCAAATGGTTTTAAAATTGTACAGATCTAGGAGATGTAGGTAGAAATCAGGGTTTCAGAAGAAACCCATAGAGAGATGAAAGAACCTGTCTAGAATCTCAGGATCGTAACAAGTACAACATGATTTCGCTCGAAATCACACCGAAGTAGCCAAGAACAGACAAATGAAAAACTAGATGCAAGTCCACGTGGCCCAGGGCCCTTGAAGACCTTAGAGAAGGCAAGCATAGCATTAGAGGAACCATTGGAGGCTTAGGAGTTGAAGGAAGATCACCAGAGAAGAGAGGTCGGCGGTTGAAGGAGCTAAGGTTAGGTTTAGTGGTTGAGAGAGGAGAGGGGATGAGAGAATACAGAGGCGACGGTCTCTGAATAATGAGCTAGGGTTAGGGGTCGTTTGGAATTAAAATGGTAAGGGCTAATACGACCGTTGATCACTCATATCAACGGCCACGATTTAATTATTTTTGGGTTGGGTAGGCGAGTTTAGGATTTGGGTCGGGTATTTCAATTAGGAATTGGGCTGGGGCTGGGTTTAAATTAAGGTTAAGATTGAAATGCAAATCTTGCTATATTTTAAATAGCCAATTTTTCCTATATAATTTATAATAAATAATAAATAATTTCTAAAATAATTTCATCTATAAAAATGATTTGAAATATATTTTCAATATTTTAAAAATATAGAAGGTCGATTTTATGCATATAAATGTAATTATACTTTAATGGGCCTAATATTACAATTTTATGCAATAAAAATTTAGTTTAAAATTACAAATTGCAATTATAAAAATGCATAAGAAATATATGAGCCATATTTTGATATAAGTATAGCGATTAAATGACTAAAGCATCAAAACAATAATTTGAAAAAAATATTTATTGAGATTTTATGGATAAAAAGGGGGAAAATAAATTAATTTAAATCCTTAAAATTATGGAAAAAAATAAAAACCTGTGCATGCTTATATATATATATATATATATATATATATATATATATATATATATATATATATATATATATATGCTATTTCGAAGGTATTTTTGCATATTTAAAAATATATATAGGAAAAAAATGGATATCAACACATAAATATCCATATGGTGAATATCTCTTTTAAAGAGAAAGTTGTACCATTATGGTCATGGGTAGACTTCTATACAAGATATGTTCCTTGCATTACTGTTGCCCTTTAATAATCACATTGCATGTAACGACCTGACCGGTCGTTTTGAGTTCTAGCGCTCCGTTCAGCAGCTTGAGGCCATGAACAGCTTCATTTTAGTTATTATGACTTGTGCGCGTGGTGGAAATTGAATTTGGGGATCTCAGAGTTGATTTGGAAATAGAATTTTCATTTTGGAAGCTTAAAGTTGAAGGAATCAACTAGGATTGGAATTTTGAGTAAACGACCTCGGAATCGGGATCTGAAAGTTCCAGCAGGTTCGTATGATAATTTTGGATTTAGGCGTATGCCTGGATCGAGTTTTGGATGACCCGGGAGCATTTTATCGCCTATTGTGGAAGTTGGTATTTTGGAAGAAATTTCATAAGTTTGGCTTGAAGTGCATTTCAGTTACCGATGTCCGTTTGGGATTCCGAGACTGCTGGAGTTGGGAGCGCGATCAAAAGTGAATTCGAAGGTCCGTAGGTCATTTTGGAGCTATTTGGCTAAAGATAGAAAATTGAAGGTTTTTGAGAAGTTTGACCGGAAGTGGAATTTTTGATATCGGGGTCAGAATGCGATTCCGGAAGTTGGAGCAGGTTCGTAATTTCGAATATGACTTGCCTGCAAAATTTGGGGTCATCGAATGAGATTTGATAGGTTTCGGCATCAGATGTGAAAGTTAGAAATTTCAAAGTTCATAAAGATGAATTTTGGCGCGATTCATGATTTTGACGTTGTTTGATGTGATTTGAAGCCTCGACTAGGTCCATGATATGTTTCCAGACTTGTTGTTTCAGACGGGGTCCCGAGGGGCTCGGGTGAGTTTCAGGGTAGTTTTGGACCATTTCTAGGCCGTTTATAACTGCTGGTTTTTGGCTACAGCAGTGTTCTATGTGATCGCGGGGAATTGGTCACGATCGCGGTGAGTAAAATGTGAGAAACGGGCCAGTGAATCGCGATCGCGGCAAGCCTTTCGGGATCGCATAGAGTAAATATTCTGCTGCACTAACTCGACTTCGGAGGCTCATATCTCACAATCTATAAGTAATTTTGAGATGATGTAAAAATAAAAGTTGTATCCCTTTGTATCTAATTTCTAGAAAAGTAAACCATTTATGATTTAGATTTGTGTACAAAGAGATATGGCCGTTACACTACAGGGTATCCGGGAAGATGAAGAAGAAAGTTGTATCGCACATGGGCTGACTTTGAAAGATTCTGTCTAGAAATATATAAGGAATTGGAAAATGACCAACACATAAAAGTTGTATATCTTTGAGTCTAGTTTTCAGAATATTCAACCATTTGTCATTTGGAGTTGTGTGCAAAGAGTTATGACTATTCTACTATAGGCTGTCCGTAAGGCTGGAAAATTATTCTCTGCGATCGCGAATCTCTTTCCGCGGTCGCGAGGAGTAAATTTTGAGCTGGAAAATTGTTCTCCCCAATCGAGAAGAATTTTCTGCAGTCGCGATGAGTAAATACCTGGGCAGGATGGTATTTTAGCGGGTTTAGCTTATTTTTCTTCATTTTCTTCAGAGCATGGATGATTTTTGGAGAGTTTCAAGAAGAGATTTCATCATCTATGTTAAGGTAAGTTACTCCTACTCATTTTCAAGTTAAATACAAGATTATATCATGGAATTAGACATAAAAATTGTGGGAAAATTGGGATTTTTGGAAGAAAATCTAGAAACTTGATAAATTGGATTTTACCACGAATTTGAGCATGGAATTAGGAGTAAATTATATATTTGAGCTAGTGAAGCTATGGATAGAGTATATCTTCAAGAAATTTTGGAATCCAGGCACGTGGGCCCGAGGGCATTTTGGTCATTTCACTAAGCAAAGTTGGGAATTTGTATAATTTGAATTGTTAACAAGTATTTGAGTATATTCTCATTAGTTGCCGTTATTTGGCTAGTTTCGGAGCATTTTGCAACAATTCGAATCGTCGGGAAGGCTTGGAGGCCGTTTATGGTATTTCGAAGCGAGGTGAGTCTCCTTTCTATCCTTGTAAGAGGGAATTGTTCCCAAAGGTAAAATAATTGGTTATGTGCTCCTATTTGCGGAGGGCTACGTACGCACGAGGTGACGAGAGTCCGTGCGTAGCTACTATTATGCTATTGTCTGGGTAGTTAGGACCCAAAAGCACGTTATACTTGGATTATTTATGAACCCATTGATAGCTTGAATTGCTTAAATCACATTGAATTAGTAAGTGAATTTCTAAAAGGATTAAACTTCATTTCTTTAAAACTATTAAAGGAGAATTGGTTTATTTGGATAAATATTCCTTGATAAGTTCTTAATTGACTGATTGAGCATGTATCTCTATGTGTACCCGCGTCGCATGCATGATTCTCAAGCAGAGTATGTGTTTATTTATGGAACGGGCCGAACGCCTCGGCAGATTAAATAGATACATCTATAGGCGCGCCGTCGACCCTTGGCAAGTGCACAGTTTATTTCTGTTGGAGCGGGTCGTCGACCTCAGCATGATTTGTGCAAGATATATTGTTGCCTAAGAATTTTAAATATTGATATTGCCTTTCATGGCTTGATATAAATTGATAAGATAATGAAGAGTAAACTTTAAAAAATCCTTTATTATTTGTTAAAGGTGTTTACCTGTTTTCCGGCATCGTGAGTTATATCTACTATATAAATCCATTATTTCCTCACATTTTTAGTATATGGTTAATTGACCTCTAGTAAGTGTCGAAGTTGACCATCTTGTCTCTACTTCTTCGAGATTAGGCGGGATACTCATTAAGTACATGTTGTTTACGTACTCATACTACACTTCTGTGCATTTTTGTTGCACATGTATATGTAACCCTAGTAGCCTACTGGGCGTAGCAGCACGGATGATTCTGGGACTAGGTGAGTTGCATTATTCGAGACGACCTGTAGCTAGTACAGTCCCTTTCAATGTATTGTATTTATTTTTTGTCCACTGTATTTCAGACGGATGTTGTATTTTATCTCTGTATTTGTAGATGCTCATGCACTTGTGACACTGGGTTCTGGGAGGACTTTTGGATTATTCAGTATTAAGTCTTTTACTGACTTTATGTTCATTTTTGTAAAAATTTTATTATCTAATATTTAACATATAAGAAAAATGATTTCCGAAAATACTAAAACTGGAATTTAATTATGCATTTTTGGTTGGCTTGTCTGACAGCGGTTTCCATCGCCACCACGACCCTTAGTGGATTTTGGGTCGTGATAACATGGTATCAGAGCACTAGGTTCCCATTGGTCTCACGAGTCATGAGCAAGTCTAGTAGAGTCTCGCGGATCGATACGGAGACAACTGTACTTATTCTCGGGAGGCTACAAGACTGTTAGGAGTACTTCCCTTCTTGGTTCCTTATCGTGCGATTTGATCCCTGGAGGCGTATTCCTTTAATTCATTCCTACTCAATCTTACGCGACGCAAAGCGCTTGTTATAAATCGAGAATTGAAGAATCATAATGGCACTACGGATGTGGTGGGGGATGTTTCTCTCAGTGTAGTTGATTGGATTATTATCGTCACCTTATAGAAGGATATTCTAATGTTTCAGCTCTGTAATGGTACTTCTGTGGGCTTTGAGGCTAGGTACAAGTGGTCACGATACTTATGAATGACTGTTCCATAGTAGTGACATGATGGTAGGATGTTTGCCCACGTGTCGGGGAAGTGGATGACTTGAAGGGAGGTTTACTCAGTGCTTAATCAAGAGATTCAGTATTTTATTCCTGGCAGGGGAAAGGCAAGCGGACTAAGGAAGATCAGATGTGGGCTGGTGGAAGTAATGAGACTTGGTATTTGCAAGTGTAGTGGAGTTTTCTTCTATGTTGGGGTATTGTTGTCCTAATTGAACGTATTAAGGGTCTTAGTGTTATAATCTTCTACAATTCGCCTTTGGGGCAAGATATTGTGAAATAGCATCAGAGATGCAACTGTCAGATATCGCAGGGTGTGGTGGTTCAGGATTGGATCAGTATTTCTAATGTTGGCGGTTCGAGAAAGATGACCTTCGGAAAGGTTTAAAGTTAGTAGCGATTTGTGGACTCAAGTGCTATGAAGATAAATTTTATTAAGGCAACAACCGAGCAGCAAAAGATGAGAAATACGTATGGGAAGTGTCAGGCGGAGTTTTAAACTTCTAAAAGGCTAGGTGTATGAAGCGAAGGTCGAGTAGCCGATTAAGGAGATGAGTTCCACCAAAGTGGAGAGTGGCGGAGTTGCATATGGGCTTTGCATCGGGATGACCACGTACCTTAAGATAGTTTGGAGCGATTTGAGAACATTAGTGCTTGGTTATTGGGGTCTACAGATCTAATTTGAAGTAGGGGTTCATGTGCAGCAGAAGATTTAATATAACGGATAGGAGCTGCTTAAATGAAGAAGGATGCAGCATAACTTTAAATTTGCAAGGATATTGCCGCACATTTAAATAATGTCCACGAGGGGTCAATGGACCCGTGCAGCTGGAGAGTGAGCTCAGACTCAGGATGGGTTATTGATGTCGTAATGGTTGTACCCGGTGCAACAGCTTTGGAAGACGCCGGGAAGAACTTTTTATAGGTGGGTTACCCAAGTGAGCAGGTTAGCGGTCGCGTGATTGGCGAGGCTTCTGCGAAGAATTCTATCGGTGATATAGCAAAGAGATCAGTTGTGCAAATGTGTTTGATGAGTCAGAATATAAGGAGGGGGTTTTACAAAAAAAAATTCGAGAATTTTGGCGGTTGATTGCACAAGGTTATGTCAATAAGAGATAAAGAGGACGGGTGAGTTCCAGATTTGTGAAATAATTTCTTCAAGCTAAGTGGGAGAGTCCCACCGCCTATGATTGGGTTGCATGGTTAACTACTTGCTAAGTTTTTGGTTATTAGCATATTATGGGGGTTACCTCAGCTACGAGAAAAGACCATAAGTGGTAATTCGAGCTAATGAATTGTTGAAATGCATGCTATGGTTGGCCTTATTAGCTCATGTTCAGACTTGGGGAAGGATTCAGGATTTATGCCTTGTATAAATACAGGTTTCAAAGGAAGTGATTTCACCGGGTGCCTCGTCGAGAGGGTATTTATGTGTTATAAGATTTATGGAGTTGATTATACTCAGGACCAAGTCAGAGTGGGTGGATCTCAGTAACGTTCTTAATGGATTCAAAAAGAAGTAAAGTATGGTGCCTAATGATTTCGAGCCTTTAAGTACAGTTAAGAATCAAGCTTTGCAGCAGCTTATGAGTGGAGGCTCAGAATGTTCTATGATGTTTTGACTTACAGTATAGCATTTGAGAGAAATATGAGAAAGGCCTTTGGATTCATAGAAGGATTAGCAGAATGGGCATATCAGTTGAGGGAGCGAATGTGCGCATAAGGAAAGTATAAAATGGTTCATGGGATTTGAGATAGCATGGTCTCGCGGTTCCAGGTCACACGGGGTGAGTGCGAATGGAGTGTGTTATGTGTTGAAATTAGTTATTGTTATTACTAAGGCAATCGGGGTAAATCAAAGGAAGATATATTAGTTAACCATGCTTGAGTGGCGTATTGGTGGTAGAGGTCAGTCCCTTCAGCGTGATCAAGTTATGCATGTGAATTGTGGCGGTACGTGTGAGGCTTGTCGGTCGCCGTAATTAATATTGTTCAGAAGCATTCTTCTGCTATGACATGTTATGTGGAAGCAGATTCTGGAAGGGCTATGGTGGCTTAGACCACTACTTAGGGATTTGCATATTCTACGGCTATGAGAATTCGCCTATGTGATACTATGGATCTCCTGAAGTGAGTTAAGTGAAAAGTTTTTATATGATAAAGTGTTAACCTATTAGTTGTTCCGGATTTATAATGAAAAGCGCATTCTATCATGTATTGGCATGTTGGGTGCAGTGAGTAGTATGGAATTTGAGGTGGAGACCAAAGTTGCAGCTCGGTGTTGACAAGGATGTCGCGAGCTCGAATGAGCAGGAAAGGAGTTTCGATGCTTAAAGTAAGTTGGTATTGTCTTCAGCGTCACCTGAGATTGGTGTTTTGTAAAAATGGCTTGTATCATGGTTAATGATTCTTGATCGCTTTTCAGTGTTAGTGCAGCCGGTGGGTTGGAGGTAAGACCTAGTTATTTGTTATGGGAGGTTGTGGGAGTGTGTCCCCCAGGAAGATTGTATAAATTTGGCACGTAGTCACTTGGATGATTAAAGAATTAAATCCGGTATGAATATTTGTAATGATACCGATAAGTTGAGAATATATGCCTGGAGGGCACTCAGTCACTGAGTTGTGGACTGTGGATGAGTACTCTGGATATGACGGTTGTCCTTGTTGTTATGAGGAGAGGGAATTTAGTATGGACCTTTGAAAGGCTATTGGCTTAGTTTGATATGATCAGGGCGACTTAGGTCGATGGACGGATTTGAATGCGAATTATGGGCTCTATGTCAGGCCAGTTGTGTTCATTTCAGTAATGCGCTCCTTATGGAGTAGTCAGGGTGTTATGTCGTTGTCATATATTTCATGTAGTGATACATTGCGCCGTGTGAGTTGTGAGGAGGCTTGAGAAATTCCTTATGTGATGAGGATCCGCGTAGAAATGATGTATTATGAGCAAAATGGCTCTTGAGATTCAGATGGTATATCGCACCCCAGTTGTGCTTGAGTTTTGTAGCTTATAGCGCTACATGTCCCCTTAGGGATGGCATTATGCACCTAGTGTTCTTATGACCGAAGTTTGATACTTCATTGTAATGAGCAAATTTAGCTCGATGTGCGTCTCCTTATATGAGATCTATATTTGGATCGGGTGGCACGCCGCCATGGGTATGTTATTTGAATCGGGTTGCGCGTTGCAACAGTGTGATATTGAGTATAGTTTTCTATATGTTATTTTCGTATGCCTTGCTTCCTATTTACTAAGGAAAGTCTGTATTAGTGACGGGGTTTGTTTTCCATTTGTATCGCATTCTAATTGGTAGCCTATTGGCACAGTATGGCATCATATGAGACTTTTGATCATGTCCGGGACGGCTTATAGCCGGAGCAGTTCGTACTGGGTGAGACGAGATCGTTGTATTTAGGATCGGTGCAATCTGATTATATGAAGTGTATTAAGGAGCTAAGACCATTATTTGGTTCAGAATGAGGTGATGGTTCTTGTCAGGGGTATAGACTCAATGATTGGTTGACTCGGCAGTTGGCTACGAATTTCTACACATCTATTCCGTCGTGGCGGTATTGTAAGAGTTAGAGCAAGACCTATTTAGGTCATGAGGTGCGATGGGAGCATCAGATTCGTGTAATTTTGACTAAGTTGATCAGAAAATGTTATTGTGGTCCGGTGAGTAAAGTGATGCTAGGGGTGAATTCAGCAAAGTTATGCAGCCATGTTTGGGTACAGTGTGTAGTGATTGATATGGTGATCTTATGTTGGAATAAGTTGGGCATAGAATTTCGAATGTTGGAATTGGGCTCTAAGGTGTATTTGCTTGAAAAAAAGGGAATATCTTTAGAATTGATCGAGCTAAGGTGCTCAACTGAGTTGTGGTAGCACGAGAAGATGCATGAGGTGTTAAACAGTGACTTCAGACTACTTCAGTATAGTTCTCAGCACGTTTGAGGACGAACATATGTTTAAGTGGGAGAGAATGTAACGACCCGACCGGTTGTTTTGAGTTCTAGCGCTCCGTTCAGCAGCTTGAGGCCATGAGCAGCTTCATTTAAGATATTATGACTTGTGCGCGTGGTCGAAATTGAATTTGGGGAACTCAGAGTTGATTTGGAAAGAGAATTCTCATTTCGGAAGCTTAAAGTTGAAGGAATCAACTAGGATTGGAATTTTAAGTAAACGACCTCGGAATCAGGATTTGAAGGTTCCAGCAGGTTTGTATGATGATTTCAGATTTGGGCGTATGCCCGGATCGGGATTTGGATGACCCGGGAGCGTTTTGACGCCTATTGTGGAAGTTGGCATTTTGGAAGAAATTTCATAAGCTTGGCTTGAAGTGCATTTCAGTGTTACCGATGTCCGTTTGGGATTTCGACACTGGGATAGCTCTGCATGGTGATTCTGGAGTTAGGAGCGCGATCGAAAGTGAATTCGGAGGTCTGTAGGTCATTTTGGAGCTATTTGGCTAAAGATAGAAAATTGAAGGTTTTTGAGAAGTTTGAACGGAAGTGAACTTTTTGATATCGGGGTCGGAATGCGATTCCGAAAGTTGGAGCAGGTCCGTAATGTCGAATATGACTTACTTGCAAAATTTAGGGTCAATCAAATGAGATTTGATAGGTTTCGACATCGGATGTGAAAGTGGAAAATTTCAAATTTCATAAAGATGAATTTTGGCACGATTCGTGATTTCGACGTTGTTTGATGTGATTTGAAGCCTCGACTAGGTCCGTGATATGTTTCCAGACTTGTTGGCATGTTCGGACGGGGTCCCGAGGGGCTCGGGTGAGTTTTGGGGTGGTTTTGGACCATTTCTAGGCCATTTATAACTGCTGAATTTTTCCTACAGCAGTGTTCTATGCGATCGCGGAGTAAAATGTGAGAAACGGGCCAGTGAATCGCGATCGCGAGAAGCCTTTCGCGATTGCGTAAAGTAAATATTCTGCTGAACTGAATCGACTTCAGAGGCTCATATCTCACAATCTATAAGGAATTTTGAGATGATGTAAAAATAAAAGTTGTATCCCTTTGCGTCTAGTTTCTAGAAACGTAAATCATTTATGATTTGGGTTTGTGTACAAAGAGATATGGCTGTTACACTACAGGATATCCGGAAAGATGAAGAAGAAAGTTGTGTCGCACATGGGCTGATTTTGACAGGTTATATCTAGACATATATAAGGAATTGGGAAATGGCCAACACATGAAAGTTATATATCATTGAGTCTAGTTTTTAGAATATTTAACCATTTGTTATTTGAAGTTGTGTGCAAAGAGTTATGACTATTCTACTAGAGGCTGTCCGGAAGGCTAGAAAATTATTCTCCGGCGAAGAGTAAATTTTGGGATGGAAAATTATTCTTCGCGATCGCGAAGCATTTTCCCCGATCGCGATAAGTAAATACCAGGGCAGAATGGTATTTTAGCGGGTTTAGCTCATTTTTCTTCATTTTTTTCAAAGCATGGATGATTTTTGGAAAGCTTCAAGAAGAGATTTCATCATCTATGTTAAGGTAAGTTACTCCTACTCATTTCCAAGTTAAATACAAGATTATATCATGGAATTAGACATGAAAATTGTGGAAAAATTAGGATTTTTGGAAGAAAACCTAAAAACTTGATAAATTGGATTTTACCAGGAATTTGAGCATGGAATTAGGAGTAAATTATATATTTGAGCTAGTGAAGCTATGGATAGAGTATATCTTCGAGAAATTTCAGAATTCGGGCACGTGGGCCCGAGAGCATTTTGGTCATTTCACTAAGCGGAGTTGGAAATTTGTATAATTTGAATTGTTAACAAGTATTTGAGTATATTCTCATTAGCTGCCGTTATTTGGCTAGTTTCTGAGCATTTTGCAACGGTTTGAATTGTCGTGAAGGCTTGGAGGCCGTTTATGGTATTTTGGAGCAAGGTGAGTCTCCTTTCTAACCTTGTAAGAGGAAATCGTTCCCATAGGTAAAATAATTGGTTATGTGCTCCTATTTGCGGAGGGCTACGTACGCACGAGGTGACGAGAGTCCGTGCGTAGCTACTATTATGCTATTGTCTGGGTAGCTAGGACCCAAAAGTATGTTATACTTGGATTATTTATGACTTCATTGATAGCTTGAATTTCTTAAATCACATTAAATTAGTAAGTGAATCTTCATTTCTTAAAAGCTGTTAAAGGAGAATTGGTTTATTTGGATAAATATTCCCCGATAAGTTCTTAATTGACTGATTGAGCATGTATCTCTATGTGTACTTGCGTCGCATGCATGATTCTCGAGCAGGGTATGTGTTTACTTATGGAACAGGCTGAACGCCTCGGCAAATTAAATAGATGCATCTATAGGCGCGCCGTCAACCCTCGGCAAGTGCACAGTTTATTTCTGTTGGAGCGGGCCGTCGACCTCGGCATGATTTGCGCATGATATATTGTTGCATGAGAATTTTAAATGTTGATATTGCCTTTCATGGCTTGATATAAGTTGATAAGATAATGAAGAGTAAACTTTGAAAATTCCTTTATTATTTGTTAAAGGTGTTTACCTATTTTCCGGCATCGTAAGTTATAACTACTATATAAATCCATGATTTCCTGACCTCTAGTAAGTGTCGAAGTTGACCATCTCGTTTCTACTTCTTCGAGATTAGGCGAGATACTCATTGAGTACACGTTGTTTACGTACTCATACTACACTTCTGAGCATTTTTGTTGCACAGGTATATGTAACCCTAGTAGCCTACTGGGCGTAGCAGCTCGGATGATTCTGGGACTAGGTGAGTTGCATTATTCGAGGCGACCCGCAACTAGTACACTCCCTTTCAATGTATTGTATTTATTTCTTGTCCACTGTATTTCAGACGAATATTGTATTTTATCTCTGTATCTGTAGATGCTCATGCACTTGTGACACCGGGTTCTGAGAGGACTTTTGGATTATTCAGTATTAAGTCTTTTATCGACTTTATGTTTATTTTTGTAAAATTTTTATTATTTATTATTTAACGTATAAGAAAAATAATTTCCGCAAATACTAAAACTGGAATTTAATAATGCATTTTCGGTTGGCTTACCTGACAATGGTGTCCGGCACCACCACGACCATTAGTGAATTTTGGGTCGTGACATTGCCAAAATATTTTGGCATACAATAGGTATGTTACCAATGACTATTCATGCAATAATAATGATATTATTTTCTTATTTCCCCTCAAACCTCATTATAGAGGTGAGTGTGGTATATTTACTACCACTAGCACTTCATATTCTTTTAAAAATGAATATGTATTCATAAATCATATTTTGTCACATTCACACCATGAATGGACCATAATCATATATATGTGCGTTACCAAATCTCATGTCAAATCGATGACAAATATCACTTCCACAAAGTGAAGTATTATTTTGAGAATCCTTATTGTTCTCATTACCACAATGATGACGATTATAATTTCGTCTATTGCCACGTGCACATCCATTGTTACATTCATAGTAGTAATTTTGTCTTCTTTCAGACTTATCACATACTGCTATCACATTCTCGTAAGGAAATGAGAATGGAGCAAATTCAATAGGCCGTGTTTTTAATTTTTTGCCCACTATCATACATGAATTTGATCATGACAATGCATAAAAATCTTACCACTTTGGGTGGTTATAATTTCTTTCAAACTCCATTAGAGTTGCAATCAAAATTTATCGTCTTTGCTTGTATTTATAATCAAATAATAGAATTTTAAGAATTTAAAAGAGAAAAATAAAGTAAAATACTTACCTTAAATCCTGAATTTAATCATGAAGGAGGTTCATGGAGCAATTGAAATCATTATGCTCAATCTCAAAGCTTCTACTCAGTTGGTTAGAGTCTCGTGCTGATAACATGTTATAAAATAATAAAAGAAGAAGAAGAGTATTGTAGAGAAAAGTAGAGAGAGAATTCTTATTAATTTTGGGATGAATTACAATGGAATATAACCCTCTATTTATAGGGAAAAAGTGATTTAATCACCAAGTAACAAACCCTAAAATCTCTCTAAAATATAAATATTCACCATAAATAAAACTCTATTTATAACAGTAAAGTGTTATTATGGAGGATGACTATTATAGAAAAATTTTAACTATGGTAAAAATGAATACTAGGGATAACATGGAAAGGCTTAAATAAATAAGAAAATCCTATAAACTTGGAGAAAATATCCTTTCTCATTCTCAATTTTAATGCCCTTACCATGTCTGCAGTAGAGTATGGAAAATTAGCTCTACGGAGTTCAGAGTTTAATTACGATTCGAATGAGTAATTTTAGTTCAAACTATTTATTTCTCTTAAGTTATTTATTTAAAATATGTAAATGATTAATTTAAGATTTAAAAACTTATTTCGGCTGAACAATGTAATTTTAGTTCCAACTATATATCTATGTTAAGTAATACATTTAAAATTCAATAATATAAAAACTAAAATTTAAAACATAGAGGCTTCAAATTTTGACTCCGCTATACAACGTGAATTTAAATGAAGTAACTACATACCTAATATAATATGATTATTCATGGTAATAGCCATTTTTCTCATATTATTCGATACTACACATCGTTCTGCTTATTAAATTGGGCATATTGCGGATAAAGAAGCAAATCAGCGGACAATTAAGCTCATCATGAAAATAGAACAAGAGGACAATGTGCTACAATTCTCGCTAGAGTCAGCACTAAATTAACCTATATTTAGGGCATCTCCAAGGATGCACTATTTTTTGCATCAAATTTAAATTTGATGTAAAATTTGATGTTATTTTTGTTCCAATGGAACATCAAATCTTGCACCATTATAGTGCATGAAAAGTATCGCACCAAATGTGGCGCGACACTATTCATCAATATTTTTTCTATTTTTCTAAACTTTTAATTTATCATATATTGTGTATATAATTAATATTTATATTAAGATCTTTATAATTTTTAATTTTATATCCTATTTTTTTTATATATTAATTTTTGTATATATTATACTTCGTAATGCATTAATCGAGCATTTATGGGAGAATAGAGGCGAAAGTTGAATATTTATGTGGTACTTAAATTAAATTTGACTATGATATAATATTTATTTAATTATCTTTATCAATGATTTCACTTTTAATTGATTTATCCTTTAAAATAATTTTGTAATATAAACGATTATATAAGTGGTGAATGCGAATTATATATGATGAATAAAAAAAAGAAAAGATAGAATTTGTTTGAAGGAAATAGAAAATAAAATTTAAATAGAAGATAATAATATAATATAGAAGACTAAGAAGAAATATTCTTTTTTGGTGTAAAAAATGGTATAATGGTTGAAGTAAATTTGGTGTTACACTATTTTGGTGTAAAATTTGGTATTAAGGTTGGAGATGGTCATAGAGCCGAAAAACTAAAGACCGACGACGACGATAATAACAACAACAATAATAATAGTAATAATAATAATAATAATAATAATAACAATATAATTTTATATGATTATAATTAATAGTAACAGTTTTAAAGTTCTTCCGGGATTTAGTTTGAAGTTGTTCGGATGAGTAAATTATGGTAAGTTTCATTTTCTCCCTTTCACTACATTTGGCTCTCCCTAATTGGATTCTAGTATTTAATAATATCTTTGACGGAAAGAGAAAAAAAATCATGAGATCAAGACTTTCCTTTCATTTTTTAAAAGGAAAAATGAGTGAAAATTATCGGTCAATCTAATTTTGTTTTAGTATCAAAAAAACCATAATTTTTGTAGCAAATATGGTTAGATTGCATGTGTTAGAAATATTAAGATGCATGATATCATGAGAGTTGAAGTTTACATGCATGTGTATAATCAAAAGTCTTACTTACTACGAAGATATAATAATATTACAATCGGTCTTATTAAACATAAAAATCCACTTTAATTTGACGAAAACTTTGGTCTAGCATGGACACGTTAGTCCAAATATAAATAAACAACCGGCTCCGAAATTAAATAAAAGTTTATGTTGTCTAGTTGACATTAAACAGGCCACATGCATTAATTATTGTTTATGTCTGTGTCGTTCATTTTATACTTATACAGATCAAATATCTAATCAATAATTTAATATTTTCAATATTATCACGGTTGTAACGATCCGATCGGTCATTTTGAGCTCTAGCGCATCGTTGAGTAGCTTCACTACAAGTATTATGACTTGCACGCATGGTCGGAATTGAATCCGAGAAGTTCGGGGTTGATTTGAAAAGAGAATTCTCATTTCGGAATCTTTAAGTTGGAAGAATGGGCGAAGATTGAACTTTTGAGTAAACAGCATCGAAAACAGGATTTAAAAGTTTTAGCAGGTTCGTATGATGATTTCGGACTTGGGCGTATGCCCGGTTCGGGTCTTGGATGATCCGGGAGCGTTTCGGCGCCTATTGTGGAAGTTAGCATTTTGGAAGAATTTCATAAATTTGGGTTGGAGTGCATTTCAATGCTACCGATGTCCGTTTGGGGTTCCGAGTCTGGGATAGCTCCGTATGGTGATTCTGGTATTGGGAGCGCAACCGGAAGTGGATTTGGAGGTCCGTAGGCCATTTTGGAGTCATTTGGCTAAAGTTAGAAATTTGAAGGTTTTTGAGAAGTTTGACCGGAAGCGGACTTTTTGATATCAAGGTCGGATTCTGATTCTGGAAGTTAGAGTAAGTCCGTAATGTCGATATGACTTGTGTGCATAATTAGAATCAGTCAAACGTGATTTGAGAGGTTTCGGCATCGAATGTTGAATTGAAGTTCTAAAGTTCAATAAGTTTGAATTGGGATGTGATTCGTGATTTCGATGTTGTTTGATGTGATTTGAAGGCTCGACTAAGTTCGTGATGTATTTTGGGACATGTTAGTATAATTGGTTAAGGTCCCGAGGGCCTCGGGTGCGATCCGGATGGTAAACGATCAAGTTAGACTTAGAAGAAAGGCTAAGGCTACTATCATCTGGTGTAACCGCACCTGCGAGGATTTGGCCGCAGAAGTGGGCATGAGGGTCGCAGATGCGACTTTGGCTGGGAGTGCTGGGACCACAGATGCAGTTATCCCTCCGCAGAAGCGGGACCGCACCTGCAGAAAAAAAGGCGCAGATGCGGAGTTGAGGGGTTGGAGGAGGACCGCAGAAGCGGATTATATGTTGCACCTGCGGAACTGCAAAAGAGGTCGAGTGACCGCAGGTGCGAGAATCGCTGGGCAGTGAGGTTTCTTTAAAGCGAGGGTTTGGCTCATTTTCACTCCATTGTTCCATGGGAGTCGATTTTGGAGCAACTTTGAGGTGTCATTTTCATCACCAAGAATGAGGTAAGTGGTTTATACTAATTTTGAGTTAAATACATGATTATATATGTATTTGAACATGAAAATTAGTGGAAAATTTGGAATTTTGAGGAAACCCTAGAAATTTGCATTCTTGGATTTTGACCATGATTTTGGACATAAAAATTGAGAGTAAATTATCTATTTGAGTTCGTGAAGTTATGGATAGACTTTATCTTCGATTTTTTTTGGAATCCGGGCACGTAGGCCCGAAGGTGATTTTTATCGACTTTTCGATCGGGGTTAGAACTTGTTATAAGTTAAATTATAATGAGTATTTGAGCGTATATTAATGGGTTTGCATAATTATTGGCTATTTTTGGATTGCTGAGCATCAGTTTGAGTCGTCGGCAGGGCTTGTAAGCCGGTTATGGAACTTCGGAGCAAGGTGAGTCTCATTTCTAACCTTGTAAGAGGGAATTAACCCCATAGGCGACATCACGACAAGGGAACAACATCGGTAATATCAACATCCCGGCAAGGAAAATAACTAATAAATCAACAATAGCCCGGCAAGGGTATCCACATAATAACTTCTTTTCTTTCTCACTTTTTACTTCACAATTCACTTCATAACTCGAGCCAATGCTTTAGAGATTCAATTTTCACTTACACTTTCACAATTCGTTACACAACTTGATCCAATGCTCTTTATATGTTCATAGGTCACAATTCCTTCCACAACTTTACATAACATATAGAATCCATCACCATGACATGAAAGTTACAACAAAGTCATGAAAATCACAATATAAGACCCACGGGCAGGCTAGACACCAACTTATAGATACTCGTCACCATGCCTATACGTCGTACTCAATAATTACCACATAGCAAGTAGGACTCAACTCCTAATCCCTCAATTTTAGGTTAGACCAAACACTTACCTCGAAATTCCACAGCCAACTCAATCCTCAACAACCACCTTTCCTTTCGAATTCGGCTCCAAATCAATTGTATCTATACATAAATGACTTCATAACATCAAATAATGCTAAACAAATCGAATCCAATGCCTAATTATAGCTTTCCAAACATTCTTCCCAAAAATCCAAAAATTGACCCCGGGCCCGCTTGGTCAAAATACGAGGTTCGGACCAAAATCAAATCCCCCATTCACCCACGAGCCTAAATATATAATTATTTCCAAAATTCGACCCCAAAACGAGGTCTAAATCACCATTAATCAAAAAGACCTAATTCTACCCAAATCCCTGATTTCTACACTCACATGTTATAGGCCTAGGATTCTTGTGGGTGTTGATGGAAAATGAAGAAAACAAGTTAAACAATGCTTACCCAAGAAACTTTGATGAAGAAATGCTTCAAAAATCGCCTAGGAGTTTTGGAGAAGAAAGGGTTGATGATATTTTTATAAAAATCTCGTAATGGGTTCTGTTTTGGAGTTTTAAAATAACTGGGCTAAATTGACCTTCGCGTTCGCGATGGGTCAGGTCTGAAGACCTCCGCGTTTGCAATAATTGGATCGCGTTCGCATAGCTTTAACACATCGATCCCTCACGTTTGCGAGCCAGTGGCCGCGTTCGCGTAGAATAAACTGGAGACCCCTCCCCCTCAACTTTACGCGTTCGCGGGAGGGGGGACGCATTCGCGAAGGGTCTACCCCCCTCAGCTTCGCGTTTGCGTCACCACCTTCGCGTTCGCGAAGAAAAAAATGAACTCCTTGGATTTTTTCCTTATGCGTTCGCGATAGGTCCCACGTGAACGCGAAGAACAAAATCCCTGGGCTCTAAACAGAAAAAAACCTGAAATTTTTATAAGTTCAAAATCTCTCGAAACACATCCGAAACACACCCGAGCCCTCGAGGTTCCTAACCCAAACACATGTACTAACTTAACAACATCATACGAACTTATCCGTGCGATCAAATTGCCTAAACAACCTCAAAAAAATGAATCAACCTCAAAATCAAGAATTTTTCCTCAAACTTCATCAAGTTTCAAATTTAGAAATTCAAGTCTGAATCACGTCAAACGACGTCCGTTTTTAACCAAATTTACAAAAACATCTTAAATCATATATAAGACTTGTAACGGGTACCAGAACCAAAATACGGGCCCGATACTAACATGTTCTAATAAAATTTCATTTCAAATTTCCTTAAACAATTTCAGAAAACAATTTCTTTCAAAAATTTATTTCTCGAGCTTGGGACCTCGGATTTCAATTTCAGGCATACGCCTAAGTCCCATATTTTTCTACGGACCCTCCGGGACCATCAAATCACGGGTCCGGGTCTTTTATCTAAAACGTTGACCAAGGTCAAATTAATTCGTTTTATAGTCAAAGCTTATCATTTTTCACACAGTTTCTCCTTTAAACTTTGTGGATATTTGCCCGGACTATGCACGTAAATTGAGGTGACTTTAAATGAGGTTTTCAAGGCCTCAGAGTCATAGAATTTAATTTAAAACAAGTGATGATCGTTTGGGTCATCACAACGGCTATTAGAGATCGCGGGTGCAGTGGTTCGGGATTGAATCGGTGTTTCTAATGTCGACGACTCGGGAAAGATGATCTTCGAAAAGGTTTAAATATAATAGTGAACTATTGGTTCAAGTTCTACCAAGATAGATTTTTGATCTAAGGCATCAGCTAAACAACAAAGGATGAGGAAGGACATGTGGGAAGTGTCATGCGGTGGTTAAATTTCTAGAAGGCTAGGTGTAAGAAGCGGAAGTCAAGTAGTTGCTTAAAGAAGCGGGGTTTGGCCAAAGTAGGAGAGTAGCAGAGGAGAGTAGCAGAGTAACATATGGGTTCAATGGCAGGATAACTATACACCTTGAGGGAAAGTTTAGAGTGATTTGGGATTTTAGTCGGCGGTGATTGGGTCCACGGGCATAACTTGAAATATTGGCTATTATACGACAAAAAGGAGTTGTTTGATATGAAGAAGGATACAACATGACTTTGAATTGGAAAATATTATTGCACATTTAGTTGATGTCCCTAAGGAGTGAACATGCTAATATAGTTGGTGGATGAGCATGGGCTAGGGATGGGTTATTGGTGTCGTAGTGATTGTACCCCGTCTAGCAACGTTGGAATATGTCGGCATGTAATTTCCACAGGTGGGTTATCTCCTGTGAGCAGGTCTGCGGTCGCGTGGTTGGCAAAGCTTCTGCGAAGGGTTTTACTGGTTATCCGGTAAGAGGTCGAATTTGTAGATGTGGCTAGTGATTCAGATAGTTAATGAAAGGTCAAACAGAAGGATTTTGAGGAGTTTGGCGCAGTGGTTGTGCAAGATCAGGTTGACGATGAAGAAAGAATGTTGGTGGGTTCCAGAGTTATGTAATGGGTGGCTCTAAGCTAAGTGAGAAAGTCCCACCACCTATGATTTGGGTTGCATGGTTATCTACTGGTGAAGTTCCGATTATCGGCATATTGATGTATTATTACTGCTAAGGGAAGAGAACATAAGTGTTAACTTGATCAAAGTATTTGATAAATCTGTGCTGTAATTGGCCTTATTGACTCATGATTAGGCTTTGGAAGATTCAGGACTTATGCTTCGTATGAAGGTGATTTACAAGGGAAGTGATTCCTTCAGGTACTTTATCGAGAGAGTGTTCATGTTCTAGAAGAGCCTCAGAGTTGATTATTATTAGGACTAAGTCAGAATGGGTATACCAGTTCAAGACGTGATTGTGCGCGTAAGGAGGGCATGAAATGGTTCGTGGCTTTTGAGGCAATGTGGTCTTGTGAATGGGGTCGCTCAGGGCGAGTGCAGATTGAGTTCAGTATGTTTTAAATGGATCCATTATTATTTCTAAGTCAAGTTAAGAATAAATTAGAAGAAGTCAGATCGGTTAGCAATGGTTAAATCGGCATGATGTTGGCAATGATCAGCTCCTTCAGTATGTTGAGTTACTTATGTGATTTGTGACGGTATGTGCGAGGTTTGATGGTATCCGTAATTTATTTAATTTGGAGGTAGCAGGTCTGCGGTCGCGTGGTTGGCAAAGCTTCTGCGAAGGGTTTTACTGGCTATCCGGTAAGAGGTCGGATTTGTAGATGTGGCTAGTGATTCAGATAGTTAATGAAAGGTCAAACAGAAGGATTTTGAGGAGTTTGGCGCAGTGGTTGTGCAAGATCAGGTTGACGATGAAGAAAGAATGTTGGTGGGTTCCAGAGTTATGTAATGGGTGGCTCTAAGCTAAGTGAGAAAGTCCCACCACCTATGATTTGGGTTGCATGGTTATCTACTGGTGAAGTTCCGATTATCGGCATATTGATGTATTATTACTGCTAAGGGAAGAGAACATAAGTGTTAACTTGATCAAAGTATTTGATAAATCTGTGCTGTAATTGGCCTTATTGACTCATGATTAGGCTTTGGAAGATTCAGGACTTATGCTTCGTATGAAGGTGATTTACAAGGGAAGTGATTCCTTCAGGTACTTTATCGAGAGAGTGTTCATGTTCTAGAAGAGCCTCAGAGTTGATTATTATTAGGACTAAGTCAGAATGGGTATACCAGTTCAAGACGTGATTGTGCGCGTAAGGAGGGCATGAAATGGTTCGTGGCTTTTGAGGCAATGTGGTCTTGTGAATGGGGTCGCTCAGGGCGAGTGCAGATTGAGTTCAGTATGTTTTAAATGGATCCATTATTATTTCTAAGTCAAGTTAAGAATAAATTAGAAGAAGTCAGATCGGTTAGCAATGGTTAAATCGGCATGATGTTGGCAATGATCAGCTCCTTCAGTATGTTGAGTTACTTATGTGATTTGTGACGGTATGTGCGAGGTTTGATGGTATCCGTAATTTATTTAATTTGGAGGTATTCAAGTATTATGGCATGTTATGTGTAAGTAGATCCTAGAAAGGATATGGTGGTTTAGACCACTACTTGAGGATTTGGGTGTTCACGGTTATGAGAATTCACTCGCGTATTGCTATGGCCCTCTTGGAATGTGATGAGTAAAAGGTTTCTATGTGATGAAGTGTTTACCCTATTAGTGATTTAGGAGTTATGATGAAATTCTTGCACTATCGCATATTGGCATGTTAAGTTCAACAAGCGGTATGAAATTTGAAAGCGAGGATCAAGGTTGTGGTTCCTTATTGACAAAAATGTCATGAGCTCGGATGAGCAGGAAGGGGATTAGGATGTTTGGAGTAACTGGTATTGTTTCAGCGTCATCTGAGATCGGTATTTTGTGTCGGAGGCTTTGCATCCTGGTTATGGATTCTTAATATGCTTTGCAGCTAGTGTGGCCGATGGTATGGATGTACAGACTTGTTACCTAGTGCGAAAGATGGTGGGAACGTACCCTACGGGGAGATTGTATAAGTGTGAAATGTAGTCACCTGGTTGATTGCAGATTTAAAACCATGTGTGAAGATGGTAGTAATATTACTAATTGAGAATTTATGCATGGAGGGCACTCAGTTCATTTGGTTGTGGACTGTGGATGTTTGTACTGGTTATGATGGTTGTTTTTTCGTGTTATGGGAAAGATGGAGTTATTATGGACCCTTGAAAGGTTATTAGCCTAGTATGGTGCGATCAGAACTAGCTTAAGGTCAGTGAATGGATTTAAATATGAATATGGGCTCTATATTAAGGCCAGATATGTTCATTTCATCATAACACTCCTTATGGAGGAGTATTCGGATGTTGGATGTCGTTTTGTCATCGGCTATTTCATGTAATATTATATTGTGCCGTGTGAGTTGTGAAACGGCTTGATAAATTTCATATGTGTTGAGGTTCCACATAGCGATGGTGTTATGGGAGCAGGATGACTCTCGAGATTAAAATCATGTATCACACCTTAGTTGTGCTTGAGTTTCGTAGCGTATGGCGCTATCTGTCTTCCCAGGGATGGTATTATGCACTTAGCGTGCTTGTGGCCGATATTCGGTATTTTGTAGTAATGAGCACTCTAGCTCGGTATGTATCCCCTTATATGGATTTTATGGGTAGATCAGGTGGCACGCCGCCATGGGTATGTTTCTTGGATCGGGTTGCACGCTGCAACAATATGATCTATACTCTATTTTTGTGTGTGTTATGCTTCCCATTTTCTAAGGAAGGTTCATAGTGGCTGCATGAAGTTGAGTAGTCCCTTCTAGAGTTCGTTTTTCTTATGTATCACGTTCGAGTTTGTTGCTTATTAGCACGTTGGGGAATCATAAGAGGCTTTTGGTCATGTCTGGGGTGGCTTATTGCCTGAGTAGTTCGTACTGGGTGAGAAGAGATTAACGGATCTAGGATCAGTGCAATCGGATTATATGAAGTATATTAAAGAGAAAACACCATTATTTGGTTCATAATGAGGTGATGGTTCTCGTCAGGAGTATAGACTCAATGATTTGTTAACTCGGCAGTTGGTTATGAATTTTTGCACATCTCCTCCATCGTGGCAGTATTGCAAAGGGTTAGGACGGGATTTATATATGTCATGAGGTGCATTGGTAGCACCAAATTTGTGGAATTTTGGCTATTGTTATCAGAGGATGTTGTTATGGTCATGCGTGTTATGCAGTGCATAGTGTTTATTCAGCAAAGGTATGCAACCATGTAACGGTGAATTATGTAGTGATTGATACGGTATTTGTATGTTGGAAGCAAGCCTAGCAGAGAATTTTGGATGTTGGAATTGGGCTCTAAGCTTAATTGTTTGAATAAGAGAGAATATATTCAGATTTGATTGAGCTAATCTGCTCAACTGAGTTGTGGTAGCACGGGTAGGTGCACAGGGGGTTTAAGCAAAAATTTCAGACTACTCCAACACAATTCTCAGCACGTTTGAGGACGAACGTATGTTTAAATGGGAGAGGATGTAACGACCCGACCGGTCATTTTGAGCTCCAGCATGTCGTTCGGCGGTTTAAGGCCATGAGTAGCTTCACTATAGGTATTATGACTTGCACTCATGATCAAAATTGAATTCCGAAAAGTTCGGGGTTGATTTGGAAAGAGAATTCCAATTTCGAAATCTTTAAGTTGGAAGAATTTTCTAAGACTGAACTTTTGAGTAAACAACCTCGAAATCAGAATTTAAAGGTTTTAGCAGGTTCGTATGATGATTTCAGACTTGGGCATATGCCCGGAGCGGGTTTTGGATGACCTCGAAGAGTTTCGACGCCTATTGTGGAAGTTAGCATTTTGGAAGAATTTCATAAATTTGGGTTGGAGTGAATTTCAATGCTATCGATGTCTGTTTGGGGTTCCGAGTCTGGGAATATCTCCGTATGGTGATTCTAGTATTGGGAGCGCGATTGAAAGTGAATTTGGAGATCCGTAGGTCATTTTGGAGTCATTTGGCAAAAGTTAAAAATTTGAAGGTTTTTGAGAAGTTTGACCGGAAGTGCACTTTTTGATATCGGGGTCGGAATCCAATTCCAGAAGTTAGAGTAGGTTCGTAATGTTGAATATGACTTGTGTGCAAAACTTGAGGTCAATCGGACGTGATTTGAGAGGTTTCGGCATCGAAGTTGAAGTTTGAAGTTCTAAAGTTCGTTAAGCTCGAATTGAGATGTGATTCGTGATTCCGATTTTGTTTGATGTTATTTGAAGGATCAACTAAGTTTGTGATGTGTTTTGGGACGTGTTATTATAATTGGTTAAGGTCCCGAGGGCCTCGGGTGGAATCTGGATGGTAAACAGATCGAGTTGGACTTGGAAGAAAGGCTGAGGGCTGTTGTCATCTGGTGTAACCGCACCTGCCAGGTTTTGGCCATAGGTGCGGAGCCGCAGAAGTGGCCATGAGGGTCATAGATACGAATTTGGCTGGGAGTGCTGGGACCGCAGATGCATTCATCCCTCCGCACAAGCGAGACTACACATGCTGAAGAGAAGGCGCAAATGCGGAGTTAAGGGCCTGGAGGAGGACCACAAAAGAGGATTATATGCCGCACCTGGGGAACAACAGAAGCGGTCGAGTCACCATTTGTGCGGGAATCGCTGGGTAGTGAGGTTTCTTTAAAGCGAGGGTTTGGCTCATTTTCACTCCATTCTTCCATGGGAGCCAATTTTGGAGCAACTTTGTGGTGCCATTTTCATCACCAAGCATGAGGTAAGTGATTAATACTCCTTCTGTTTCATATTTTTTGAGGTAGTTTGACTCGGCACGGAGTTTAAGAAAAAATAAGAAGACTTTTGAAACTTGTGGTCTTAAAATCTTAAGGGGTAAAAGGTTCGTGGGGCCATGCCATTTGTGCGGCTATAAAAGCTTCTCATTAAGGGCAAAAAGGGTAAAATAAAGAGTTTAAAGTTGAAGTATTTCCAAATTTAGAAATGTATCATTTGTTTTGGAATAGACTAAAAAGGAAAGTACCTCATTTAATATGAAACGGAGGGAGTACTAGTTTTGAGTTAAATACATAATTATATATGGATTTGAACATGGAAACTAGTGGAAAATTTTGGATTTTAAGGAAAACCTAAAAATTTGTATTCTTGGATTTTGACCACGATTTTGGACATAAAACTGAGAGTAAATTATATATTTGAGTTCGTGAGGTTATGGGTGAACTTTATATTCGAAAATTTTCGGAATCCAGGCACGTGGGCCCGAGGGTGATTTTTATCGACTTTTCGATCAGGGTTAGGAATTGTTACAAATTGGAATATAATGAGTTTTCGAGCATATATTAATGATTTTGCATAATTATTGGCTAGTTTTGAAGCATTAAGCATCGGTTAAAGTCGTCGGAAGGGCTCGGAAGCCGGTTATGGAACTTCGGAGCAAGGTGAGTCTCCTTTCTAACATTGTGAGAGGGAATGAACCCCATCGGAAGACGAGAGTCCGTGCGTAGCTACTATTATGCCTATGTACGGGTAGTCCTAGGCTACATCATGCCTTGTTGATATTATTGTTGATTGATGTTATTGTTTTCCTTGAGAAGAACTAGGATTGAGGTTGCGTAATAATTGTGTTGAAAGGTATTTTAATTGAGGAATTTAAGAATTTAAGTGTTTTCATTAAACTGAGTATTTTCGAAAAGAATTGAGGAAATCTTATAATAACTTAAGATATCTATGTGTAACTGCGTCGCATGTATGTTTCGCGAGGGGGTATTTTCCTTAAAAGCTAAACGTTAAGTTTTCCTTATTTGAAAGTGAATCAAGATAAAAACATGATTTTAAATGTTAAATCTATATTCGACCGTGTCGCAGGTATGATTCGCGAGCGGGAAAATTACTTAAATTTATATTTGACCGCATCACATGTATGATTCGAAAGCGGGGTACTTCCTTCTATTACTCTCATGGGAGGACGCCCATTGCACGGCTAGTTAATAGATACATCTATGGTTCACGTCATTCGACCCTCTGGCTGTGCACAATTTACTTTTATGTTGGATCGGGCTGTACGCCTAGCATTTCCTCTCTCTCTCTCTCTATATATATATTATTCTCATGAAATCGTGTATGACATTTGGCTAGAAGCAAGTGAATCTGAGGGATTTTTTCCTGATTTGAATTAGGACAACTTCCTTAATGAAATCCACCATATCTATATATATGCTCCAATTACGGAGGAAACTTGATAGTTGAGAGCTTAATTTAAAATCATAAAGAGGGAAATTTTATCACGTGTTTATACTTGCTTATTTCATATATTTGCTCTGTATCATGTTTATTCACCCCTTTACTGTACCCGATATTATTTGACCACTAATAAGTGTCGGAGTCAACCTCTCGTCATTACTTCTTTGAGGTTAGACTGGATACTTACTGGGTACGTATTGTTTTCGTACTCATACTACACTTGCTGTGTATTATTGTTACACAGGCGCATGCATCTCCAGTGGCCTAGTGGGCGTAACAGCTTGGTTGATACAGAGACTTAGGTGAGCTGCATCTCTCGCGACGACCCGCAGCTGGAAGAGTCTCTTTCAGAATACTCTATTTACTTTTTGTCCAAATTTGTGTTCCGGACAGCTATTGTATTTCATTTGATTCCCCTAGTGATTGCTCATGCACTTGTAAAACTGGGTTATGGGATAATTATGGGATATTTAGTATTGAAAGTTGTAAACATTCTTTTACTAGTTAAATTAAAGGAAATTTATGGTTCCTAAAATATTAAAATGAGAGTTTAAATAATTATTTAATGTTGTCTTGCCTGACCGAGATATCCGGGGCCATCACGGCCTTTAATGGATTTTGGATCGTGAAAACGGTTGGACAAATTGAGGAAAGTTTACATTAAGAAAATGAAATAAGAAGAGTTTTAGTCTATAAAACTCACCTTTCAATCTTTGGCGTTATTTCGTCAAGGTTGCCTTATAAAAATGATTACAAATATGACTGTTCTATACCCGTTAACTTAAAGTTAATAGATTAACTTTTAAAGAGCGGCTCACCCCCATTATAATAATAATAATAATAATTATTATTTATCTTAAAATCAGATAATAATTGAATTTATACGCGATTTTAAGGACACGTGATATAACTTGGTATAAATGAAGAAGATTAAAATAATATTGATATTTACGGTGAAAAAATAAATGTAAACCACATAAATTGAACAACCTTGGCCTTCGAGTTCTGTCACCCTTGAACCAAATATGTTTCAACTGGCTTATGAATAGAATAACAAGATAACTAAAGTTAGAAAATGATAGTATATTGCTTTGTATTGCGTGAATATGATGATGTTTACAAATGATCAGACCCCCTTTATATAGTAGGGGAGTCCTACTCTTGATAAAATTCTATATGAGGTAAAAAATCTCATGTTTGGCTAATTAATCGGCCTCTTTTTGATACGTGCCGTGATTCGCACCGTAATCCTTGCCCGATTGCGAATATTTCGACTTTCCATTATTTGTGTCGGTAAGTTTCCTTCGTTCTCGCTCGATATATATCTTGCTCAGTGTAACGACCCAACTAGTTATTTTTCTTTCTAGAACCTCGTTCCCCTAAAAAAGACTTTACGTACTTGCTTTTACTGATTTATGACTTGCGGGGATGGTTAGTTCGGGATTTGGAAGAGTGCGAGTTGAAATCGAAATACTTGGGTCCTTAAGGTTGGCTTAAAAGACCAAATTTGACTTCGATCAGTATTTTGAGTAAACGACCTCAGAATTGGAATTTGATGGTTCCAATAGGTTTGTATGATGATTTCGGACTTAGGAATATGTTTGGATCGAATTTTGGATGACCCGGGAGTGTTTTGGCGCCTAATAGTGAAAGTTGGTTCTTAAAAGATTTTGAAATTCATTAAAATTTGGTTTGGAGCGGGTTTTGGTGATATCGAGGTCCGAATTGAATTTCGAGACTAGGAATAGTTCCATAATAGCCTTTAAGACTTGCCCGCAAAATTTGGTATCATTCCGAGTAGTCTAAATATGATTCAGCGCATCAAGAGAATTTGGAAAACTTGAAGTTCAAAGTTTGATTCAATTTGGTTTTGGGGTGTGAATCTTAGTTTCGTAGTTGATTTTCACATTTTGAGAGTTCGAGCATGTCTGTATCATGTTTACACACTAGTTAGTGCCTTTGGACGGGGTCCCGAGGGGCTCGGATGTGTTTCGGACCGCCCGTAGCTAAATCTGAGAAACTAAAATCTCCAGTTTTGGTTTCCTTCTTCGCGAATGCGGGAGGTCCATCACATTCGTGAAGAAGGATCCGGGCAGTGGGCAAACTGCCCTTCACATTCGCGGTAAGGCTCACGCGTTTGCGAAGCCTTGTGAGCCTAGGTCGTCACGTTCGTGAAACCCCACTCGCATTCGCGTAGGGAAATGGAACCAAGAAGGTTCAGTGAGCCTTGTTCTTCGCGTTCGCGGAAGAGTTGTCGTGTTCGCGATGCCCAATCAGGGTAAGCCTTCGCGAACGTGCTGCCTCCTTCGCGTTTGTGATGAAGGCCATCATAGCTGGGCAGAAGCTTGTTTTAAATACGGGACTTAGATATTTTTTCCCATTTTCCACACACTTGGGCGATTTTAAAGCTTCAAAACGGGAGATTTCAACCTAGCAATTTAAGGTAAGTAATTCCTACCTAATGTGAGTTTAATACATGGGTTATGGGTAGATTTAACATGTAAAGTTGTCGAATTCATTGGTTATATTGAAAACTTAGGTTTTGATAAAATATGGTATTTTACCACGAAAATGGTTATGGAACTTAGTGAAAATCATATATTTATGTTCCTAAGGTTATGGGTAATAACTTTCTTTAAAAATTTCCAGAATCCGGGCGTAGGGCTGAGGGTGAATTTAAGAATTTGGGTTGGGTAATCACTTTAATAGTTAGAATATGAACTTTTGAACCTATATTGATTAGTTTTACACTATTTGAATGGTTTTGGATTGTTCAGCCCCGATAAGAGGGTTTGAACAGATTCTTCAGTTTGGAAGTAGGCTTTGAGACGAGGTAAGTCTCTTTTCTAGCATTGTAAGAGGGAAATTTCCCTAAATGTGAAATTAATTAATATGTGATTAATTGTAGTAGCTACGTACGCACTAAGTGATGAGAGTCCGTATGTAACTACTATTCCTATTATGTCCAGGTAGTTTTAGGGTTACATCATACTTTGTGGATACCGTAATTGATTATATTTGCTAATTGTAACAAATGGAATTAAGTTGAGGATTTCCAAGGATTTAAAGACATCAAGTTGAATTGTCTCTATTTTTTTAAAGAATCGAGAAAGGCTTATGATTTAACATTAAATTTATATTTGACAGTGTCACACGTATGATCCGCAAGTGGGGTAGTTCCGTAGATTTATATTTGACCGTGTTGCATGTATGATTCGCGAGCAGGGTAAATAGATTTATTTATGGTTCGCGTCATTCGACCCTTGACAGTGCACAATTTATACTTATGTTGGATTAGTCCGAACATCCTCGGTGGAATTTGTGTGTGATAATTGAGCTGGAAGTCCCTTTTATAACTTGTATAAATTCATTGTTTGAGAGATCATTTATTTTAAATAAAAGAAATGATTTGGGATCTTACATATGATGAAAGCATTGTTCAGTTATTTCCTGTTTTGAGTTCTATTATTATTTCAATATATTAGAATTTCATATTATTATATTATTGGTCCCAATAAATATCGGTGTCGACCCCTCGTCACTACTTTTTCGAGTTTAGACTAGATACTTACATGATATATTTTTTTATGTAGTCACACTACACTTCTGTACTTAATTATACAAGATTTGAGGCAAGTGCATCTGGCCACCAAACCGGTGCGGAGATTTGATCCCTATCCCGAGACTTGACGGTGAGCTACCTTCTGGGCCGTTCTGCAGCAGCTAGAGTCTCTGTTATGCTTTATTTTTTTTGTTTCTGTCTCTTTTCTTTCAAATAGTAGGCTAGTGTTATTTTGTACATTCTACTAGATTGCCCACATACTTGTGACACCAATTATCACACACACTAGTAGACTTATGATTTTGGTACTGTATACATGATTACAACTTGCATTCGTTGCTTCCGTTTAACTTTGTTTCATTTGGTAAATTTCTAAATCTTTTTAACAAAGAAGAATTATTATCCAGTTAGTAATTTTCTTAAATGGGAAATCACTAGTTTGATCAGTGTTGGCTTGCCTAGCAATGGTGTTGGGCACCATCACGGCCTATGATGGAATTGGGTCGTGACAACATGGTATCAGAGCACTAGGTTCACGTAGGTCTCACAAGTTATGGACATGCCTAGTAGAGTCTTGCAGATCGGTGCGGAGACGTCCATACTTATTTTTGAGAGGCTATAGGGTGTTAGGAAACTATTCTTTATTCATCTCTTATCGTGCAGTTGATGGTATACTAAGTTTCCTTCTTCTATTCTCTCACAGATGGTGAGAACGCGTACAACAGATGTTCCAGACCTAGGAGGAGCTGCTCCCCCCATTGCTAGAGGCCGAGGCAGAGGCTAGGGGAAGGCACCAGCCCAAGGGCATCCCAGAGCTGCCCCAGTAGCACCACCGGCAAATCTAGTAGAGGATCCTACCATTGAGGAGCAGGGTGAGGTGCTTGCCGCATAGCCAGCCCCGGTAGATTTCATGACAACATCGGGCTTTCAGGAGGTCATGGGCCATATACTGCGGTTCATGGACACTCTGACTCAGGCTGGTTTATTTCCAGCAGACCCATCCATATCTCAGGCAGGAGGGGCGCATAGACCCCGACTGCTCAGGCTGCTGGGCATACAGCTGCAGTATATTAGACTCTGGGTACACTAACCATGGGCAGGGCCCAGCTAGTTACCGCAACTATACCTAAGCCTAGACCAGCTACGGACAGCGATACGCAGAAGCTATTCGACAGATGACTAGGCTACACCCTTCTATCTTCGGGGGTGAGCGGCATGAGGACCCTCAAGACTTCATTGATCGGTGCGGGAACAGACTACACAACATAAGGATATTGGAGTCCTACGGGGTGGATTTCACGACTTTCTAGCTGAAGGGCAGGGCCCGTAGATGGTGGCAGTCTTATCGTATTGGTAGATGAGCGGGGTCTCCTCCAATGACTTAGAACTAGTTTACACAGCTTCTATTGGACATGTATATTCCACCCTCTCAGAGGGAAGAGTTATGAGGTCAGCTCGAGCAGGGTTAGATATCAGCGACCGACTATGAGGTGAGATTCTCTAATTTTTCTCGCGATGCACTCGTGATACAGTGCAAAAATTTGTTGCAAGCTTGCACCCCGGTATTCGGGCTAGTATGGCTCGAGAGGTTGAGAAGGGTACTGATTATTAGGTAGTGGTGGAGATTACTCTAAGGATTGAGGCCTATCGCCAGAGGGGTAGAGAGCAGATGTAGCAGGACAAGAGGACCCGATTCTCTGGAGAGTTTAGAGAGCAGAGGTCAGTTTGTGAGGGGTCAGCCTAGCAGGCCCATGTATCCAGCACCACCACCTCCTCAGGGTACGCCAGTGTGACCCTATTTTAGTGCTATGTCAAAGAGTTCTTATCACCCACTAGCTTATAAGGGTCCTTCATGTTCCTATTACAATTCCATGCCAGAGAGTTCATACCACCCACCAACCATTCAAGGTTCTTCTAGTGGGTATTTGGGCTATCAGGTTCAGACTTTGGAGCAGTAGTCTATGGTACCAAGAGGCTATTATGAGTGTGGAGATCCGGGTCACATGAAGAGAACCTATCCCAGACTTCGGGGCAAGGCAGTATATCAAGGTCATCAGCCCATGACTTCAGCACCAGCCGTCCGACCGCCAAGAGGTGGGGGATAGGCGAGCAGGGGCTGTCCTAGAGGTGGAGGCCAGCCAACCGATGCTCTAGCAAGATTCTATGCTTTTCCGAACATACTAGATGTAGTGGACTCATATGCCGTGATCACAGGTACTATTTCTGGCTGCGATAGGGATGCTTCGGTATTATTTGATCCATGGTCTACCTATTATTATGTATCATCTCTGTTTGCTCACTTCTTGGATATTCCTCGTGAGTTCTTGGGTACCCCTATTTATGTGTCCACTCCTGTGTGTGATTATGTAGTTGTGGATCGGATCTATCGGTCCTGTATAGTCACATTCTATGGTTACTAGACTAGAGCGGACCTTCTGTGACTTGATATTACCAATTTTGAAGTCATCCTGGGCATCGACTGGTTATCCCCATGTCACGCAATCCTTGATTGTCATGCCAAGACTGTTACTTTAGCAATGCTAGAGTTGCCGAGATTAGAGTGGATCGGTTCCTCTGTTAGTACAACTAGTTGGGTTATCTCTTTTCTAAAGGCTCGACATATGGTCGAGAAGGGTTGTTTGGCTTATCTAGCCTATGTTCGGGATACCATCACAGAATCTCTAACGATTGATTCAGTGCTAGTAGACCAGGAGTTTGTCGATGTGTTTCCTTCTGACTTTCCAAGCATGCCACCAGATCGTGATACTGATTTCTGTATTGATTTGGCTCAAGGTACCCAGCCTATATCTTTCTTACCCTACTGTATGGCTCCGAAAGAGCTAAAAGATTTGAAGGAACAACTGGGAGAGTTATTAGCAAAGGGGTTTGCTAGACCAAGTGTATCACCTTGTGGTGTGCCGGTGTTATTTGTGAAGAAGAATGATGGAACTATGTGAATGTGCATTGATTACTGCTAGTTGAACAAAGTTACCCTCAAGAACAAGTACCCGTTGTGCGTATCAATTATTTGTTTGACCAGTTGTAGGGTGCTAGGGTTTCCTCTAAGATCGACTTGAGGTTAGGGTACCATCAGCTGAAGATTTGGGACTCAGATATTCCGAAGACCTCTTTCCGTACTAGGTATAGCCATTATGAGTTTTTGGTGATGTCCTTCGGCTTGACTAATGCCCCGACGACGTTTATGGATTTTATGAACATGGAGTTCAGGCCTAATATTGATTCCATTGTTATTGTCTTCATTGATGACATCTTGATTTACACACGTAGCGTGGGGGAGCAGCATTTGAGAGTTGTGCTTCAGACATTACGAGAGCAGAAGTTGCATGCTATGTTCTCGAAGTGTGAGTTTTGGCTAGAGTCTGTGGCATTCTTGGGCATGTTGTATCAGGTGAGGGTATTAAGGTGGATCCCAAGAAGATTGAGGCAGTTTAGAGTTGGCCTCGTCCCATTTTGGTGACTGAGATCAGGAGTTTCTGGGGTTGGCAGGTTATTATCTCCGTTTTGTGCAGGGCTTTTTATCTATTACAACACTTTGACTAGATTGGCCCAGAAGGGTGCTCCATTTTGTTAGTTCGATGATTGTGAGGAGAGCTTTCAGAAGCTTAAGACACTTTGGCCATATCACGAGTTCTAGTGTTGCTTTCCGGTTGGGGGATATACCCATTTATCGCGACGCTTCACGCATTGGCTTAGGTTGTGTATTGATGCAAGAGGGTTGAGTTATTGCATATGATTCACGTCAGCTGAAGATTCATGAGAAAAATTACCTTGTGCATGATTTGGAGTTGGCCGCGATTGTCACACCTCCTTTTTCGCTACTACACCCTGGGGAAAGGTATAATAAAAGGAGTTTTTCCAATTAAAAGACAATCGAAACGGGATTCGTTTATTAAGATATTCAGAGTCGCCACTTGGAAGATTTATGGTGTCCCAAGTCACCGGTTTGAATCCCGAATCGAGGAAGGGTTTGACTTTGTATAACAGTTGCGAACCAGAAATCTAGGTAAGGAACTCTGTTAACCCGGGAGAAGGGGTTAGGCACTCCCGAGTTCTGTGGTTCTAGCACGGTCTCTCAACTGCTATATTTGGCAAATATCTTATTTTTACACATGTTATCCTATTGTGCAATTTTGAAAATTACTTACCGCTTTAATTAAAAATTTTAAGAAAATGAACATCGTTTAAAAAACATATTTTTGGATCACGTCACATGAGCACCCGGATCCTCGACACATTTTTATCCAACATTTTGGGATTTGGATTTGGGTTGCATGAAATGCACACCCGTATTTAAGAAGGTAAAATTATTAAAAGCGCGCCTAAAGCGATTAACGGGTTATTATCTTTGCGGGAGGCCGTGAAATTCGCTAAATGGTACGCCCCAAATTCTAAGTACTTAACGAGGGCCCCACAATTTATGCATTTTTGTTTGGCGAGGCTCATCTCATTTTATTATGTAAAGGCCAACCTAAATGCAATCTATCATTCTTTCTATTGAATTTGTCTCTAAAGAGCCCTAGTTAATTAATGTTATAAAATACGGGCCTCAAGTTCAAGTTCGGATTCAAACAAAAGGGAAAACCTTTTAATTTGAACCCACTACCTAACTCAAAAGCCCAAATTTAATTTATTTCACCAATAATTTAAATGATAATTCATGGTCCTTGGTATTTTTTTTGCTTTAAAACAGGCCCATGGAATGACGGGTTGCTTCAGCTCTACTCATATACATCGATGGAAGCTTGGGACTAATTTGGTGCTAAAAATCCCAAGTCTTGGACGGTCTGTAGTCTAGCAAGGTATTTGGGCCAACTGATAAACTCTGGGCCCCAAAGTAGAGTCATGGTTCTTTTAATTCTATACACATATTTACAATCAACTCTGGACTTCATCCTGTATTTTTAATCTGAGCTTCACATTAATTCTTGGGCTTCGAATTGGTACAGGCAAATGTGAAGAAAAAAATAGTGATTAACTAATATGCTTATCAACTATACTGGAATATTGAGCTCACAACCGATTTAACATGCTGAAACATTGATTCTTCGATCTCAAGACCAATTTTTAACTGTTCATGCTAATTATGATGCCAATTCTACTAGCATTTAATCAGGGAGTTGAATTTAAATCAATAAACTACCATACGCAATATTCACAACATGATAAGACAAAACCAATCCAATTAATAGAGTGTGCTCTTGTTAATATACATGAGCCACTGCCTACTGGTGCCTATAGTATTGATTTTGATATCCTAAAACTGAAAGTTAACAACAACTTAACAAATCATGAATCCTAATGTCATGAATAACTAACATGAATTATACTAGAACTAAGGTTATAGTCATACAAGTATTAAAGTCCATTCAGTCTCGTGTTCATGTGAATACAAATAAAAAAAAAAACTAAACTATGCGAGACAAACATATATCAGTAGCACCTATCCCAATTATAGACATACAACAATCCAAACGGGCATGTATCAGGAAGCAAAACTTGTAAATTTGCTTTATTCCATTTCCAGTTCAAAGGCTACAACAAGGCAATTTCAATGTGTGTACCTGGAGAGTAAATAGATGAAAAGAGTAAGGATCAGCACAACAGCCAACAACAAATGGAATCCAGCAGTAATTTTAGCCCAGAAATAATCTCAAACAAATTCAATGGTGAATCACAGAAGAAAAGCTTCAACCAAACACCCAAAACACACATTAGACTTGAATCTAAACCCAGAAGCCTTTTGAAGCTTCAGCAACCAATCGCAAAGTGTCTCCAAGTCATTTTATCTCTATCTAAGCTAGAAAATGCAACTCAACAGCAGGAACTTGAAATCAATCTAGGAACTATAACATGACAGTATTTTTGTAAGCTTTTCTGCTATTTATGGATTTTTTTGATTTTGAAGAACTAGGATCTAAAAATACACTTTCTAACTTTTAGATTTGATTTTTGAGTTTTGAAATTCAAATTTTCAGGTATTGAAACTTGCAGAGAATTTTCAGATCCACCAAACTTGTTAATGAAGGCAAGTAAGCTGCCTTTTATAGGCAAACTTCAAGGGGAAACTTCTAGATCTCATTCACCCATTTTCCCCCTCTTTTATTTCAGATTTTATTCAATAGTCCCTAATGTCTTGACTTGTTGCTCAAGTTATAGCCACTAAACTACTGAAATTTACACTAAGGCCCTATTTTAGAAGAGTCTAGGGTATTCTAGCATTATTTTCTATTTATGAAATACCTATATTACCCTTTACTCAATCTGGAATTTACCAAACCAACACTAACTAAAACCCCAGCTCTTTCACCTTAGTTAATAACCATGGTTAGTTACTCAAATGGAATGAAAATTCAGCTAAGTCTAGACAGATCCTACAGTTTAACTAATTAACTCAAATAATTAATCGGAAAAATGGAACTTTAATCTCACTGAATTATTAATTCAAACTAAACTAACTCAATTCAAACAAAATTAAACTAAGCCGCATTATCAGTAGCAAACATGAATTTCTAATCGAAACAATCACAAGTTCAAACTAACAGAAAATCAAAGTGAAAAATCATAACAAAATTAAACCAAAAGAAAGGATTAAAACGAAACAAAACAATTAACATGGGGGAGAATTAATCAGATGAGGAGAAAGATTCTCTATCCTAAAATACTAATTATGAACTAATCTAATCTTAACAACATATAAATCAAACACACAGAAGAAAGAAAACTTACTTATGTGAAGTAAAACCGCACTGGATGATGATTCAAGCACCGGAATGATGTGAACGTGTGTTCTTCGCCAAGAACAAGAGAACACATTATCTCGAGGCAAAACATCTCGGACTTTAGGGTTCTGCCATGCTGAGATTCGAGATTCGAGCAGATTTGGAAACTTTCGAAGGTTATAACCCATGGATTCATAAAGAGGGAGATGAGGAGGCTATGTAGTGTTAATTTGGTAAAGATTGGGCGATTTAGGATTTTGACTAAATCTTCGATTTAAGATTCGAAGACCTTGACAGGGTTTCAAAGGATGGGGTGTAGGGGGTTTGGAAAGAGGAGAAAAAGGCGGTTCAAGGGTGTATTGTTTGGGCAGGAATGGAGCTTCGCCGCCAGCGGAGACAATTTCCGGCCGATGGCGACGGCGGAGGGGGCGGTGGCGTTTTGCCGGCGTTACAAGGATACAGTGAGAGGTGATTGAAGGGGTGGGGGGGGG